>JAXIVD010001350.1:15000-45000 GCA_036785275.1 Cancer borealis | reverse complement strand
CTCCCTCCCTATCACTCTCCTTCCCTCCTCCCCCCCCTCTCTCTCTCTCTCTCTCTCTCTCTCTCTCTCTCTCTCTCTCTCTCTCTCTCTCTCTCTCTCTCTCTCTCTCTCTCTCTCTCTCTCTCTCTCTCTCTCTCTCTCTCTCTCTCTCTCTCGTTCCGCACTTCAATTTCATTCCTTCCTTTCCCTTCCCCTCCCCATTCCCCTCCCTTCCCCCTTTCCCCGCTCCTGACCCGCCAATTGTAAAGGAATAAATGTTGGTAGGGAAAAACCTCATAACGTGTACAACATAAGCAAGGTAACACTGAATAAATCAGAATGGGAGAGAGATTTGGGTATATTAGAAATGGGGCTAATAGAGTGTTAGAATTCTTCGCTAGAAGTGTTAAAAGTAGAAGTGTTAAGGTTAATCTGAAGTTGTATTTAGCGTTAGTCAGACCTCATCTGGACTATGCAGTGCAGTTTTGGTCCCCGTATCATACAATGGGTATAGGATTGTTAGAATAAGTGCAGGAAAGGATGACCAAAATAATACAGGGGATTAATAATTTTACCTATGAGAGGAGACTGAAGCTTTTCAAATTACATTTACTAGAGAAGCGTAGAGTTGGAGGAGATCTGATTGAAGTACTCAAGTGGGTGAAGGTTTTAATTAAGGGATGTAGGAAAGGTTCTTACAGTCATTAGTCGGAATTAAATAAGAAGTAACGGATTCAAACTGAAAAAATGTAGATTTATAAAAGAGATAGGCAGAAATTTGTTTACAAATAGGGTGGTGGATGATTAGAACAGACTCAGTCATCAGGTAGTTAATGTCCAGACAATAGTGAGTTTTAAAAGAAGACTAATCGTCTTTGTGGATGGGGAAGAGAGGTGGATGTAGGTAATAAGAGAGTAGTGTAACAGGAACTACCACGTGTAGGCTTCCTGGTCTTTTGCAGCTTCTTATATTTTTATGTTCTCATGTTCTTATATCTACTCCGTTTAGGGCATATCTATTTCCTGTGTTGTGTCTACCTACGTGATGCGCACCACACTTCTTAATATTAAAATACACCTGCCATTTGACCGTCCACTCATGCATTCTATTTAGCTTATCTTGTAATACCAAAGCTTCTCGATCCGAACTGATTTGTCTCCCTGTCTTAGTGTCATCTTCAAATTTACTATGTTGCTACTAATCCCATAATCCAAATAACATATATATATATATATATATATATATATATATATATATATATATATATATATATATATATATATAAAGTTAGATAGATAGATATGATAACTGATTAACAGATGTATAATGATAGGTATACCAACATATAGACAGGTACGATTAAACAATAATAAAACAGATAAGCTAGATAGGTATAGGTAAATACACACGTGTAGATAGATAGCTACTCGGCATCTCGCTATTATTCATTCTATCACGAAGCAGAAATCTGATGAGCTTGGATCTGATGTACGGATATGATTGGATAAGGACTGTGTAGAACACAGTCCCTATCCAATCGCTGATTGGTTACCGAGTACACAGTGTGTTCTCAGTAACCAATCAGCGATCACTCAGTCCAGGCAGCAGGCTATAAAAGGGGGTCAGCCACGTAATATCATCAGTCTTTCACAGACACCCAAAGGGTACAGACCTCTCTCCAACAAGAATGAAAATCTTTGCAAGCATCCGATTCATGCGTGTGGTGATGGGTTTGGTGGTGCTGGTGGTGACCGTGTGGGACGTGGTGCTCGATGCCCACAAGATGAGCTCAGTGGTGAACACTTGGGTGAGCGAAGGTCCTCACACCTCCCTCATGGGGAAGGTGCGGGAATACCTGGCTGCTGCCTGGTGGCTGGGGCCCCTGAAGGTGTCCTCTGCACGGGAGCCCCTCGTGGAGTGCGGCGTCTCCGTCGGCGGTGGGTGGCGGGATGTGCTGCCCCTGATGGTCGGCCTCAAGGCACGACTCGCCTGCCTGGAAAGCCACATCCAGCTGGCTCAGGAAGAACATGAGGCATTCATAACAAAGTTCGTGGTGACTGTGTGTTGCCTGGTGCTCGTCTCTGTGCTTGGCGCCCTCCTGACATGGTGCTGCTGGCCACGGAAGGTCTTGGTGAAGGAGGCAGACTGTCACCTGGAGACACGCACTTGTGAACAACTTGTACGATGTGAAAGTTGTCTCTTGGAACGATGCGTCATCGTTATGATCTATGAAGTGATGACCCGCGACGGTCTAATGACCAGGAAGGGTCGTTACGTCCACTTTAATGACAACATCCTTAACGACGGGCACGTCACGGGCACACTGGCGCTGCCTTCACCAGCTGTGACGGTGGATGACGACTCAGTGGTCACAGTGGAAGACCTGCTTCCACTGAATGACACAGTGGTCACAGTAGAAAACACAGTGATCACAGTAAAAAACAGTGTGGTCATAATTGAGGACACAGTAGTCCCAGTAGAGGGGACAGTGGTTCCAGAAGATGACACTGTGGGTCCAGTAGAGGACACTGTGGTCCAAGTAGATTACGTGCGGCGGAGTCTTCCGGTGCCTCGGCGATTCAAGGACAGGCTGACCGAAGCCAATGGTTGCCTCCTCGAGTCTATGCAAGACCAATACTCTGTTACCTTGTTCGAAGACGCAGCGCGGGCCAGGCTACACATCAAGGGCACCAAGAACAACGTGCTACAGTGTTACGCACAACTCAAAGCATTGATAGCGGACTGGCGGGCACGTGAAACCAGCGAGGTGTGAGCGTCGCCCACGACGATACATGACGATACAGGAACATTGAACTTACGTTGATTATACATTGAAGTTGTGTTGATTCTACATTGAAGTTGTGTTGATTCTACATTGAAGTTGTGTTGATTCTACATTGAAGTTGTGTTGATTCTACATTGAAGTTGTGTTGATTCTACATTGAAGTTGTGTTGATTCTACATTGAAGTTGTGTTGATTCTACATTGAAGTTGTGTTGATTCTACATTGAAGTTGTGTTGATTTGATGTTAATGTTATCTTTATTTGTTCAAAATAAATAAAAAATGGTACAGACGTGTGATCATACTGAAGATTTCATGTGTTTGAGATTATACTTAATAATTGTAGTGTAGCAAATATGTACATAAACCTTTAAACATTAATAAATTATAACAACAAAACAATGGTTTTAAATACTTCCAATAACAAGTAAAGGTAGTCATCGGATCTTATCATATAGTTGTTTTAGTTTTATCAGTGAAGATAATATTTATACCATCTTCTGTTTTTGGTTAGTATAATTTTCATTCATCTCAAGCACATATTTTCATTTTCTAAGTCTGCTGCAATCTGAATGAAGCGAGGGTGAATGTTTATATCTTCACGACAATGCACCTGTATATAAACAATACACTTTTCGTATGGATTTTGATCCATTTCGAATTATTTTGACATTCACTCTTTCCCTTGCCTTTTTTTTCCTTCCCTTCCTTTGATCTACCATTTACTTTCTTTCTCTTCTCTTCTCATATGTTTTATTTACCCTCCCTTATTTTCTCTTCTCTTCTCTTCTCTTCCTTTTTCTTTATCCTTTTTTTACCTGTACATCCACTTTATTTCCTTTTATTTATTTTTTTTCGTTTCGTTTCTTTTTCAATGAACTGTTTCAAAAAACTAATTAGCTAATTAAAGAAACATCAATTAACATAATATAGTAACTCCTCCTCCTCCTCCTACTCCTCCTCCTCTTCCTCCTCTTCCTCCTTCTCCTCCTCCTCCTCCTCCTCTTTCTCCTCCTCCTCCTCCTCTCATATGTACCTTTATTCGTACTTTCCATCCTGTATTTATTTTTTTTTTCTCTCTCTCTCTCTCTCTTTCTCTCTCTCTCTCTCTCTCTCTCTCTCTCTCTCTCTCTCTCTCTCTCTCTCTCTCTCTCTCTCTCTCTCTCTCTTGTGTTAATGCGTACATATATGCTATTATTATTGTTGTTGTTGTTGTTATTTAGTATAATGCTTCTATTTGTCTATCTGTGTGTTTCTGTGGTTTTTTCTTTTGTGAGAGCATAATGAAGGAAAGATATTGCATAATAATATTTTTTCCACACTGTCTCATTGTGCCTCTATCAGTCCTTTCTTCTTTCTTTCCTTCCTTCCTTCCTTCCTTCCTTCCTTCCTTCCTTCCTTCCTTCCTTTCTTCCTTCTTTCTTTCCTTCTGTTCTTCCTTCCTTCTTACCTTGTTTCCCAATTCTTTCACTCGCACTAATTTATATTTCCCTTTCTGTTCCCTTTTATACAACCGTCACACACACACACACACACACACACACACACACACACACACACACACACACACACATACACATAGACACACACACACACACACACACACACACACACACACACACACACACACACACACACACACACACACACACACATACACACACACACACACACACACATACACATAGACACACACACACACACACACACACACACACACACACACACACACACACACACACACACACACACACACACATACACATAGACACACACACACACACACACACACACACACACACACACACACACACACACACACACACACACACACACACACACACGTTACGATAGTTTGATAGCAGCCAGTCCCTTTCATGCTATAAACGTTAATGGGCGGAGGTGGAGGCTTATTCCCTCG
Source organism: Cancer borealis (assembly GCA_036785275.1). Lineage (NCBI taxonomy): Eukaryota > Metazoa > Arthropoda > Malacostraca > Decapoda > Cancridae > Cancer > Cancer borealis. The sequence goes on along the minus strand of JAXIVD010001350.1, from coordinate 40,316 downwards.
TCATAAGCCTGGGCGTTGTTGTTACTTAAATAGAAACCAGATCATCACCTGTAATTCTACCATACCTTTTTTTCCTTTCATCTGAAATCCTCATACAAAGCATCACACTACCTGCACCCTAATAACTTTCTCATATGTGTTGATTTAAGATGAAAGTCAGCTGAGACACTTCAAATGTCATTGTGCCCACTGCCAATTAGTCGTGTTCACCTTGACTAATGACCAGGTGACCCTTGATTAGCGTCCCTCAACCTCTAGTATAATAAAATAATTAACAGAATAGCGTCAGGCGAAGGTGAGTGCTGCAATACCCTATCATTTTTTCTGTATGGTATATGATACTTCCTCGATTATCAGTGAATGGGTTTTAACAAGTTTTAGATTGAAAGTGATGAACATGAATTCAATGATTATAGACTGATGATCATAGTACATGCACCCATACATTCATCGGCCTCGTTGATAGTTTGTTTACTTCAATTTAATACACAATCACAAACAGCTCTCATACACTATTATGTCTTCAGGGTTGATTGACAATGCATATATGTTTAAACAATGTGTGTGAGTTGGGGGGTGAAGGGGGGCTTGGGAGACATACAGCGGCGCACTCCGGCGAGGAGCAACATGTTGAGCCGTGGTCTCAGCTTTATTTTCTTCTTTTTTCCAATAAATAATATAAACTTTTCGACATAATTTATGCCTATGTTTCCTCTTCTTGCGTAAATTTAATATGTAAAGGAACCGAAGGCGATCATAAAGGTACGCGGAGGAGTGTATGTTGTGCTGATTTGTGGAGGCGGGCGTTCGGCCACGCTGTGTGAAAGGGGCCTAAGGCTTATTTATTGTATCCACTCTGTAATACTGTTTGTTCTTTTGGTTGAGTTGAGTCAAGCGTTCCACCCATCCTATACGTGAGCACTTTTGTGAAATGCTTGAATACTACAGACATTAGACTAATTGGACGATAGTTTCTAGGTCTTTGAAGTCACTGAAAGGAACGTTTCGAGAATTGACTTGTTAAGGACCTGAGGTATCCAGTGTAAGTTATTGTCGAGAACAAAGGACATTGACACCGTTGCAACTATTTTTCATTTTCCACTAGACAGTATATAGTGTTTTGTTGTCACAAACAATAGACTTTTATAAAAGAAACATGTCTTGGTACAATAACAGTAAACAGAAACTGAGCCAAACTGTGATTGTCAGGCACTTTTTTGTTCCTCTGTTTACACATTGCTCGCAGGACTAAAACAAACAGAATCCAAGTAACAACAAAACAGCACACACTCATTTACCTTAGAATGAGGGTGTGGAGGTGGTGGGGTGGACGAGGCTGTGACGGCGGTGGTGTGGAGGCACTGACTGGAGGGTCACATTAAGAGCTCAGTGGGGGTTCAACCATCGTGCCATGCTGTACGAGTACATGCATGGCCCGACGACTTACTAGCGACTGTCCCCATGTGACCCCCGAGTCAGCGTCTGCTTCACCACGTGTTCTTCTGTCCTTCCTTTGTACTCCTTGGTACGTTACCGAAGCTTGCACTAGAAAAAAAAACCCATTAATAAAGATCAGAGTAAATATATACACAGATTGGAAAGTGAATCAGGTTTCTTACTGCTGAATACTAATATACAAATGGGAATGCGTTGGGCATCCTTGTCATTAGGCCGTCGCACTGTACAATTGCAACACCATTCCCAGGCTACATTTGTGACAATGGTCTATGAAGTTACTGAACGTGGTAATTTTATCGTGAGATTTGGGTCATTAAGCTATCAATATTTTTTTCTGATAACTAGATTGTTAACATTCTTTGTTCTACTAACTAGACATTCAACATTGTTTTCGACTAACTAGGCTATACATTTTTTTTAATCAATTGGCTATCAACATTTTTGTTTAGCAACTAGGCTATGTAAATTACTTTCTTAACTAGGCTGGTGTAATGGTTAGCACACTCGACTCACAACCGAGATGTTCTGGGTTAGAATCATCATCAGTTTAAATTCAAGTAAATAATTATCCATATGGTCATTATAACAACGTTGGATAATTATTTAAGACACACACATACGTAAACATACACTTTATTCACCCACTTCTACATGTTAAAAAGGAACAATCATCAACACTAACCTTAAAGAAATTGTGTTTGGCGTCCAACACTACGTATCACTCGGTAATGGCGGCGCAGCCCACCCTGCTGACTGTCCAGTGACGTCATCATAGCCTGTCGCAGTGGCGTAGGCGATGGTTCTAAACTATTTTAGGTTTTCTTTATATTCAATATTATGAGTCTTTTATAATTATGTACCGATGTGTGATGATTATAAATTATTTTTTATTATAAAGGGTTGATATGACAACGTAAATGATCCCACAATAGAGGTTAGTTAATGTTTATAAAAGAAATAGTGTCATGCCGTTAGGTTTGCTGCCCTGATCTATCTATACGTTTCGTCTGGTTGGATGAACTCAACTATTTTCACAATTATACGGCTCTACTGTCCTCTAAACAATACAAAGAGCAAGTATAATTATCAGACTGAAGTATATTACAGCTTAACGTACTATTTCCGCCTATTTATTCATAATAATGGAAGTTTACGAGTAGGCTAGCGATCCACACCTAAGAAGTTGTAGTACCGGGACATGATAATAATGATGATTATAATAATAATAATAGTAATAATAATTTAAAAAAAATGATAATAATAATAATAGTAATAATAATAATAATAATAATAATAATAATAATAATAATAATAATAATAATAATAACAATAATAATAATAATAATAATAATAATAATAATGATGATAATTGAAAACGAATCTCCCATCACCTTCACACATGCCATCGTATACATAACACCAATTCACTCACTCTTTTCCATATCAATAATTGCCGGGAAAATATGATCGTTTCCATGGTAGCTTCAATCTATATACATACGTCAATTGGTTTGAAATGACTGTATTTTCTATGGGTAAAGAATTAGTGCCTTGATGATGCCACAGATTCTCGAGAACACTTCCGCTGAAATGAGCAGACCTTTTGTATATATTATTAGTTCTTGGTATTAGGATAAAAAGGTGAGTAGGACTAGTAGATGGACGGATCAACTACCTATTAGTCTCAGTAGCCTGTTATTCTGTTATCAAGTCATCTGAAAGACTCAACTCACCTCACTGGACTGCCATCGTATTGCACTTTATTTCAGGTGTGCAGAATTCCCTCAAACAATCAAGGGAAGAAAAGTGTTTACAGGTGTCTCTCCCTCACTCCCCACACGGTCTGGTGGTCATAGTGTGGGTGTGTGTGTGTGTGTGTGTGTGTGTGTGTGTGTGTGTGTGTGTGTGTGTGTGTGTGTGTGTGTGTGTGTGTGCGCGCGCGCGTTGGTAAATGAAAACTTTCTATGAACCCTGTTATTATTGGTAAATAGTTAAGTCCAACCCTACATAAAACAGTAAAGCAGGTGTGTACTGTACCTTAATTAATGCATGAATACCTCTAAGGCAAAAATTATCAGAATGGCAACAAAAACGTCATTCATAAACACGAGGAAAGATTGTGTTGTCCTCACCCTTCCTTAAGCGTGATACTCGGTTGGAAGGTGAACTCATGATCAGCAATATTGGTGAATGTTTTTTTATATTATTTACATATATTTTTTTGTTACTGTGTCTGCTGGGAAGCCTAGTTCAGGGTCTTCAGGCAAATAGAGTTGGAGAGCCGCATGTCCGACCCGCATATTTCCGAAAACTGTATCACATTTTCAGACGCTCCGCCCTCGTCGGTGACGTAATCAGACTCTGCCTCGTGATTGGCTGGCTTACTCTTAGCTCTCCACCTCCCGCCTTTCCCTCCAGCTCCCTTCTCGTCTCTCCCGCTCGCCGCCCGTCACCCCCCCACCCCACACTCAACCCACCCTCCGTCAAGACCATCCCACCGGCAACCCCAACGGATGAGAAGACACTCCACCCTCACTTCCCCGTGAAGACCATCCCACCGGCAACCCCAACGGGTGAGAAGACACTACCCTCACCCCCGTCAAGACCATCCCACCGGCAACCCCAACGGATGAGAAGACACTCCACCCTCACTTCCCCGTGAAGACCATCCCACCGGCAACCCCAACGGGTGAGAAGACACTACCCTCACCCCCGTCAAGACCATCCCACCGGTAACCCTAACGGATGAGAAGACACTCCACCCTCACTTCCCCGTCAAGACCATCCCACCGGTAACCCCAACGGGTGAGAAGACACTCTACCCTCACCCCCCGTCAAGACCATCCCAACGGCAACCCCAACGGATGAGAAGACACTCCACCCTCACTTCCCCGTCAAGACCATCCCACCGGTAACCCCAACGGGTGAGAAGACACTCCACCCTCACTTCCCCGTCAAGACCATCCCACCGGCAACCCCAACGGATGAGAAGACACTCCACCCTCACTTCCCCGTCAAGACCATCCCACCGGTAACCCCAACGGATGAGAAGACACTCCACCCTCACCCCCCGTCAAGACCATCCCACCGGCAACCCCAACGGTGAGAAGACACTCCACCCTCACTTCCCCGTCAAGACCATCCCACCGGCAACCCCAACGGATGAGAAGACACTCCACCCTCATCCCCCCATCAAGACCATCCCACCGGCAACCCCAACGGATGAGAAGACACTCCACCCTCATGCCCCCGTCAAGACCATCCCACCGGTAACCCCAACGGATGAGAAGACACTCCACATTCACTTCCCCGTCAAGACCATCCCACCGGCAACCCCAACGGATGAGAAGACACTCCACCCTCACTTCCCCGTCAAGACCATCCCACCGGCAACCCCAACGGATGAGAAGACACTCCACCCTCACCCTCCGTCAAGACCATCCCACCGGTAACCCCAACGGATGAGAAGACACTCCACCCTCACCCCCCGTCAAGACCATCCCACCGGCAACCCCAACGGTGAGAAGACACTCCACCCTCACCCTCCGTCAAGACCATCCCACCGGCAACCCCAACGGTGAGAAGACACTCCACCCTCACCCTCCGTCAAGACCATCCCACCGGCAACCCCAACGGATTAGAAGACACTCCACCCTCACTTCCCCGTCAAGACCATCCCACCGGCAACCCCAACGGATGAGAAGACACTCCACCCTCACCCCCCGTCAAGACCATCCCACCGGCAACCCCAACGGATGAGAAGACACTCCACCCTCATCCCCCCGTCAAGACCATCCCACCGGCAACCCCAACGGATGAGAAGACACTCCACCCTCACTTCCCCGTCAAGACCATCCCACCGGCAACCCCAACGGTGAGAAGACACTCCACCCTCATGCCCCCGTCAAGACCATCCCACCGGCAACCCCAACGGATGAGAAGACACTCCACCCTCACTTCCCCGTCAAGACCATCCCACCGGCAACCCCAACGGATGAGAAGACACTCCACCCTCATCCCCCCGTCAAGACCATCCCACCGGCAACCCCAACGGTGAGAAGACACTCCACCCTCACCCCCCGTCAAGACCATCCCACCGGCAACCCCAACGGTGAGAAGACACTCCACCCTCACCCCCCGTCAAGACCATCCCACCGGCAACCCCAACGGATGAGAAGACACTCCACCCTCACCCCCCCGTCAAGACCATCCCACCGGCAACCCCAACGGATGAGAAGACACTCTACCCTCATCCCCCCGTCAAGACCATCCCACCGGCAACCCCAACGGATGAGAAGACACTCCACCCTCACTTCCCCGTCAAGACCATCCCACCGGCAACCCCAACGGATGAGAAGACACTCCACCCTCACTTCCCCGTCAAGACCATCCCACCGGCAACCCCAACGGATGAGAAGACACTCCACCCTCACTTCCCCGTCAAGACCATCCCACCGGCAACCCCAACGGATGAGAAGACACTCCACCCTCATCCCCCCGTCAAGACCATCCCACCGGCAACCCCAACGGTGAGAAGACACTCCACCCTCACCCTCCGTCAAGACCATCCCACCGGTAACCCCAACGGATGAGAAGACACTCCACCCTCACCCCCCCGTCAAGACCATCCCACCGGTAACCCCAACGGATGAGAAGACACTCCACCCTCATCCCCCCGTCAAGACCATCCCACCGGCAACCCCAACGGATGAGAAGACACTCCACCCTCACTTCCCCGTCAAGACCATCCCACCGGTAATCCCAACGGATGAGAAGACACTCCACCCTCACTTCCCCGTCAAGACCATCCCACCGGCAACCCCAACGGTGAGAAGACACTCCACCCTCACCCCCGTCAAGACCATCCCACCGGCAACCCCAACGGTGAGAAGACACTCCACCCTCACCCCCCGTCAAGACCATCCCACCGGCAACCCCAACGGATGAGAAGACACTCCACCCTCACCCCCCCGTCAAGACCATCCCACCGGCAACCCCAACGGATGAGAAGACACTCCACCCTCACTTCCCCGTCAAGACCATCCCACCGGCAACCCCAACGGATGAGAAGACACTCCACCCTCACTTCCCCGTCAAGACCATCCCACCGGCAACCCCAACGGATGAGAAGACACTCCACCCTCACTTCCCCGTCAAGACCATCCCACCGGCAACCCCAACGGTGAGAAGACACTCCACCCTCACCCTCCGTCAAGACCATCCCACCGGCAACCCCAACGGTGAGAAGACACTCCACCCTCACTTCCCCGTCAAGACCATCCCACCGGTAACCCCAACGGATGAGAAGACACTCCACCCTCACTTCCCCGTCAAGACCATCCCACCGGCAACCCCAACGGTGAGAAGACACTCCACCCTCATGCCCCCGTCAAGACCATCCCACCGGCAACCCCAACGGATGAGAAGACACTCCACCCTCACTTCCCCGTCAAGACCATCCCACCGGCAACCCCAACGGATGAGAAGACACTCCACCCTCACTTCCCCGTCAAGACCATCCCACCGGCAACCCCAACGGATGAGAAGACACTCCACCCTCACTTCCCCGTCAAGACCATCCCACCGGCAACCCCAACGGATGAGAAGACACTCCACCCTCACCCCCCGTCAAGACCATCCCACCGGCAACCCCAACGGATGAGAAGACACTCCACCCTCATCCCCCCGTCAAGACCATCCCACCGGCAACCCCAACGGATGAGAAGACACTCCACCCTCACCCCCCGTCAAGACCATCCCACCGGCAACCCCAACGGATGAGAAGACACTCCACCCTCACTTCCCCGTCAAGACCATCCCACCGGCAACCCCAACGGATGAGAAGACACTCCACCCTCACCCCCCGTCAAGACCATCCCACCGGCAACCCCAACGGTGAGAAGACACTCCACCCTCACCCCCCGTCAAGACCATCCCACCGGCAACCCCAACGGATGAGAAGACACTCCACCCTCACTTCCCCGTCAAGACCATCCCACCGGTAACCCCAACGGATGAGAAGACACTCCACCCTCACCCCCCGTCAAGACCATCCCACCGGCAACCCCAACGGTGAGAAGACACTCCACCGTCACCCTCCGTCAAGACCATCCCACCGGCAACCCCAACGGTGAGAAGACACTCCACCCTCACCCTCCGTCAAGACCATCCCACCGGCAACCCCAACGGATTAGAAGACACTCCACCCTCACTTCCCCGTCAAGACCACCCCACCGGCAACCCCAACGGATGAGAAGACACTCCACCCTCATCCCCCCGTCAAGACCATCCCACCGGCAACCCCAACGGATGAGAAGACACTCCACCCTCACTTCCCCGTCAAGACCATCCCACCGGCAACCCCAACGGATGAGAAGACACTCCACCCTCACTTCCCCGTCAAGACCATCCCACCGGCAACCCCAACGGATGAGAAGACACTCCACCCTCACCCCCCGTCAAGACCATCCCACCGGCAACCCCAACGGATGAGAAGACACCCTACCCTCATCCCCCCGTCAAGACCATCCCACCGGCAACCCCAACGGATGAGAAGACACTCCACCCTCACTTCCCCGTCAAGACCATCCCACCGGCAACCCCAACGGATGAGAAGACACTCCACCCTCATCCCCCCGTCAAGACCATCCCACCGGCAACCCCAACGGATGAGAAGACACTCCACCCTCACTTCCCCGTCAAGACCATCCCACCGGCAACCCCAACGGATGAGAAGACACTCCACCCTCACTTCCCCGTCAAGACCATCCCACCGGCAACCCCAACGGATGAGAAGACACTCCACCCTCACTTCCCCGTCAAGACCATCCCACCGGTAACCCCAACGGATGAGAAGACACTCCACCCTCACTTCCCCGTCAAGACCATCCCACCGGCAACCCCAACGGATGAGAAGACACTCCACCCTCACCCCCCGTCAAGACCATCCCACCGGCAACCCCAACGGTGAGAAGACACTCCACCCTCACCCTCCGTCAAGACCATCCCACCGGCAACCCCAACGGTGAGAAGACACTCCACCCTCACCCTCCGTCAAGACCATCCCACCGGCAACCCCAACGGGTGAGAAGACACTCCACCCTCACCCCCCGTCAAGACCATCCCACCGGTAACCCCAACGGATGAGAAGACACTCCACCCTCACTTCCCCGTCAAGACCATCCCACCGGCAACCCCAACGGATGAGAAGACACTCCACCCTCATCCCCCCGTCAAGACCATCCCACCGGCAACCCCAACGGATGAGAAGACACTCCACCCTCACTTCCCCGTCAAGACCATCCCACCGGCAACCCCAACGGATGAGAAGACACTCCACCCTCATCCCCCCGTCAAGACCATCCCACCGGCAACCCCAACGGTGAGAAGACACTCCACCCTCACCCTCCGTCAAGACCATCCCACCGGTAACCCCAACGGATGAGAAGACACTCCACCCTCACCCCCCCGTCAAGACCATCCCACCGGTAACCCCAACGGATGAGAAGACACTCCACCCTCATCCCCCCGTCAAGACCATCCCACCGGCAACCCCAACGGATGAGAAGACACTCCACCCTCACTTCCCCGTCAAGACCATCCCACCGGTAACCCCAACGGATGAGAAGACACTCCACCCTCACTTCCCCGTCAAGACCATCCCACCGGCAACCCCAACGGTGAGAAGACACTCCACCCTCATGCCCCCGTCAAGACCATCCCACCGGCAACCCCAACGGATGAGAAGACACTCCACCCTCACTTCCCCGTCAAGACCATCCCACCGGCAACCCCAACGGATGAGAAGACACTCCACCCTCACTTCCCCGTCAAGACCATCCCACCGGCAACCCCAACGGATGAGAAGACACTCCACCCTCACTTCCCCGTCAAGACCATCCCACCGGCAACCCCAACGGATGAGAAGACACTCCACCCTCACCCCCCGTCAAGACCATCCCACCGGCAACCCCAACGGATGAGAAGACACTCCACCCTCATCCCCCCGTCAAGACCATCCCACCGGCAACCCCAACGGATGAGAAGACACTCCACCCTCACCCCCCGTCAAGACCATCCCACCGGCAACCCCAACGGATGAGAAGACACTCCACCCTCACTTCCCCGTCAAGACCATCCCACCGGCAACCCCAACGGATGAGAAGACACTCCACCCTCACCCCCCGTCAAGACCATCCCACCGGCAACCCCAACGGTGAGAAGACACTCCACCCTCACCCCCCGTCAAGACCATCCCACCGGCAACCCCAACGGATGAGAAGACACTCCACCCTCACTTCCCCGTCAAGACCATCCCACCGGTAACCCCAACGGATGAGAAGACACTCCACCCTCACCCCCCGTCAAGACCATCCCACCGGCAACCCCAACGGTGAGAAGACACTCCACCCTCACCCTCCGTCAAGACCATCCCACCGGCAACCCCAACGGTGAGAAGACACTCCACCCTCACCCTCCGTCAAGACCATCCCACCGGCAACCCCAACGGATTAGAAGACACTCCACCCTCACTTCCCCGTCAAGACCATCCCACCGGCAACCCCAACGGATGAGAAGACACTCCACCCTCATCCCCCCGTCAAGACCATCCCACCGGCAACCCCAACGGATGAGAAGACACTCCACCCTCACTTCCCCGTCAAGACCATCCCACCGGCAACCCCAACGGATGAGAAGACACTCCACCCTCATCCCCCCGTCAAGACCATCCCACCGGCAACCCCAACGGATGAGAAGACACTCCACCCTCACCCCCCGTCAAGACCATCCCACCGGCAACCCCAACGGATGAGAAGACACTCTACCCTCATCCCCCCGTCAAGACCATCCCACCGGCAACCCCAACGGATGAGAAGACACTCCACCCTCATCCCCCCGTCAAGACCATCCCACCGGCAACCCCAACGGATGAGAAGACACTCCACCCTCACTTCCCCGTCAAGACCATCCCACCGGCAACCCCAACGGATGAGAAGACACTCCACCCTCATCCCCCCGTCAAGACCATCCCACCGGCAACCCCAACGGTGAGAAGACACTCCACCCTCACCCTCCGTCAAGACCATCCCACCGGTAACCCCAACGGATGAGAAGACACTCCACCCTCACCCCCCCGTCAAGACCATCCCACCGGTAACCCCAACGGATGAGAAGACACTCCACCCTCATCCCCCCGTCAAGACCATCCCACCGGCAACCCCAACGGATGAGAAGACACTCCACCCTCACTTCCCCGTCAAGACCATCCCACCGGTAACCCCAACGGATGAGAAGACACTCCACATTCACTTCCCCGTCAAGACCATCCCACCGGCAACCCCAACGGTGAGAAGACACTCCACCCTCATCCCCCCGTCAAGACCATCCCACCGGCAACCCCAACGGATGAGAAGACACTCCACCCTCACTTCCCCGTCAAGACCATCCCACCGGCAACCCCAACGGATGAGAAGACACTCCACCCTCACTTCCCCGTCAAGACCATCCCACCGGCAACCCCAACGGATGAGAAGACACTCCACCCTCACTTCCCCGTCAAGACCATCCCACCGGCAACCCCAACGGATGAGAAGACACTCCACCCTCACTTCCCCGTCAAGACCATCCCACCGGCAACCCCAACGGATGAGAAGACACTCCACCCTCACTTCCCCGTCAAGACCATCCCACCGGTAACCCCAACGGATGAGAAGACACTCCACCCTCACTTCCCCGTCAAGACCATCCCACCGGCAACCCCAACGGATGAGAAGACACTCCACCCTCACCCCCCGTCAAGACCATCCCACCGGCAACCCCAACGGTGAGAAGACACTCCACCCTCACCCTCCGTCAAGACCATCCCACCGGCAACCCCAACGGTGAGAAGACACTCCACCCTCACCCTCCGTCAAGACCATCCCACCGGCAACCCCAACGGGTGAGAAGACACTCCACCCTCACCCCCCGTCAAGACCATCCCACCGGTAACCCCAACGGATGAGAAGACACTCCACCCTCACTTCTCCGTCAAGACCATCCCACCGGCAACCCCAACGGATGAGAAGACACTCCACCCTCACTTCCCCGTCAAGACCATCCCACCGGCAACCCCAACGGATGAGAAGACACTCCACCCTCACTTCCCCGTCAAGACCATCCCACCGGCAACCCCAACGGATGAGAAGACACTCCACCCTCACCCTCCGTCAAGACCATCCCACCGGCAACCCCAACGGATTAGAAGACACTCCACCCTCACTTCCCCGTCAAGACCATCCCACCGGCAACCCCAACGGATGAGAAGACACTCCACCCTCATGCCCCCGTCAAGACCATCCCACCGGCAACCCCAACGGATGAGAAGACACTCCACCCTCACCCCCCGTCAAGACCATCCCACCGGCAACCCCAACGGTGAGAAGACACTCCACCCTCACCCCCCGTCAAGACCATCCCACCGGCAACCCCAACGGATGAGAAGACACTCCACCCTCACTTCCCCGTCAAGACCATCCCACCGGTAACCCCAACGGATGAGAAGACACTCCACCCTCACCCCCCGTCAAGACCATCCCACCGGCAACCCCAACGGTGAGAAGACACTCCACCCTCACCCTCCGTCAAGACCATCCCACCGGCAACCCCAACGGTGAGAAGACACTCCACCCTCACCCTCCGTCAAGACCATCCCACCGGCAACCCCAACGGTGAGAAGACACTCCACCCTCATCCCCCCGTCAAGACCATCCCACCGGCAACCCCAACGGTGAGAAGACACTCCACCCTCACCCCCCGTCAAGACCATCCCACAAGGCAACCCCAACGGATGAGAAGACACTCCACCCTCACTTCCCCGTCAAGACCATCCCACCGGTAACCCCAACGGATGAGAAGACACTCCACCCTCACCCCCCGTCAAGACCATCCCACCGGCAACCCCAACGGTGAGAAGACACTCCACCCTCACCCCCCGTCAAGACCATCCCACCGGCAACCCCAACGGATGAGAAGACACTCCACCCTCACCCCCCCGTCAAGACCATCCCACCGGCAACCCCAACGGATGAGAAGACACTCTACCCTCATCCCCCCGTCAAGACCATCCCACCGGCAACCCCAACGGATGAGAAGACACTTCACCCTCACTTCCCCGTCAAGACCATCCCACCGGCAACCCCAACGGATGAGAAGACACTCCACCCTCACTTCCCCGTCAAGACCATCCCACCGGCAACCCCAACGGATGAGAAGACACTCCACCCTCACTTCCCCGTCAAGACCATCCCACCGGCAACCCCAACGGATGAGAAGACACTCCACCCTCATCCCCCCGTCAAGACCATCCCACCGGCAACCCCAACGGTGAGAAGACACTCCACCCTCACCCTCCGTCAAGACCATCCCACCGGTAACCCCAACGGATGAGAAGACACTCCACCCTCACCCCCCCGTCAAGACCATCCCACCGGTAACCCCAACGGATGAGAAGACACTCCACCCTCATCCCCCCGTCAAGACCATCCCACCGGCAACCCCAACGGATGAGAAGACACTCCACCCTCACTTCCCCGTCAAGACCATCCCACCGGTAACCCCAACGGATGAGAAGACACTCCACCCTCACTTCCCCGTCAAGACCATCCCACCGGCAACCCCAACGGTGAGAAGACACTCCACCCTCACCCCCCGTCAAGACCATCCCACCGGCAACCCCAACGGTGAGAAGACACTCCACCCTCACCCCCCGTCAAGACCATCCCACCGGCAACCCCAACGGATGAGAAGACACTCCACCCTCACCCCCCCGTCAAGACCATCCCACCGGCAACCCCAACGGATGAGAAGACACTCCACCCTCACTTCCCCGTCAAGACCATCCCACCGGCAACCCCAACGGATGAGAAGACACTCCACCCTCACTTCCCCGTCAAGACCATCCCACCGGCAACCCCAACGGATGAGAAGACACTCCACCCTCACTTCCCCGTCAAGACCATCCCACCGGCAACCCCAACGGTGAGAAGACACTCCACCCTCACCCTCCGTCAAGACCATCCCACCGGTAACCCCAACGGTGAGAAGACACTCCACCCTCACTTCCCCGTCAAGACCATCCCACCGGTAACCCCAACGGATGAGAAGACACTCCACCCTCACTTCCCCGTCAAGACCATCCCACCGGCAACCCCAACGGTGAGAAGACACTCCACCCTCATGCCCCCGTCAAGACCATCCCACCGGCAACCCCAACGGATGAGAAGACACTCCACCCTCACTTCCCCGTCAAGACCATCCCACCGGCAACCCCAACGGATGAGAAGACACTCCACCCTCACTTCCCCGTCAAGACCATCCCACCGGCAACCCCAACGGATGAGAAGACACTCCACCCTCACTTCCCCGTCAAGACCATCCCACCGGCAACCCCAACGGATGAGAAGACACTCCACCCTCACCCCCCGTCAAGACCATCCCACCGGCAACCCCAACGGATGAGAAGACACTCCACCCTCATCCCCCCGTCAAGACCATCCCACCGGCAACCCCAACGGATGAGAAGACACTCCACCCTCACCCCCCGTCAAGACCATCCCACCGGCAACCCCAACGGATGAGAAGACACTCCACCCTCACTTCCCCGTCAAGACCATCCCACCGGCAACCCCAACGGATGAGAAGACACTCCACCCTCACCCCCCGTCAAGACCATCCCACCGGCAACCCCAACGGTGAGAAGACACTCCACCCTCACCCCCCGTCAAGACCATCCCACCGGCAACCCCAACGGATGAGAAGACACTCCACCCTCACTTCCCCGTCAAGACCATCCCACCGGTAACCCCAACGGATGAGAAGACACTCCACCCTCACCCCCCGTCAAGACCATCCCACCGGCAACCCCAACGGTGAGAAGACACTCCACCCTCACCCTCCGTCAAGACCATCCCACCGGCAACCCCAACGGTGAGAAGACACTCCACCCTCACCCTCCGTCAAGACCATCCCACCGGCAACCCCAACGGATTAGAAGACACTCCACCCTCACTTCCCCGTCAAGACCATCCCACCGGCAACCCCAACGGATGAGAAGACACTCCACCCTCATCCCCCCGTCAAGACCATCCCACCGGCAACCCCAACGGATGAGAAGACACTCCACCCTCACTTCCCCGTCAAGACCATCCCACCGGCAACCCCAACGGATGAGAAGACACTCCACCCTCATCCCCCCGTCAAGACCATCCCACCGGCAACCCCAACGGATGAGAAGACACTCCACCCTCACCCCCCGTCAAGACCATCCCACCGGCAACCCCAACGGATGAGAAGACACTCTACCCTCATCCCCCCGTCAAGACCATCCCACCGGCAACCCCAACGGATGAGAAGACACTCCACCCTCACTTCCCCGTCAAGACCATCCCACCGGCAACCCCAACGGATGAGAAGACACTCCACCCTCATCCCCCCGTCAAGACCATCCCACCGGCAACCCCAACGGATGAGAAGATACTCCACCCTCACTTCCCCGTCAAGACCATCCCACCGGCAACCCCAACGGATGAGAAGACACTCCACCCTCACTTCCCCGTCAAGACCATCCCACCGGCAACCCCAACGGATGAGAAGACACTCCACCCTCACTTCCCCGTCAAGACCATCCCACCGGTAACCCCAACGGATGAGAAGACACTCCACCCTCACTTCCCCGTCAAGACCATCCCACCGGCAACCCCAACGGATGAGAAGACACTCCACCCTCACCCCCCGTCAAGACCATCCCACCGGCAACCCCAACGGTGAGAAGACACTCCACCCTCACCCTCCGTCAAGACCATCCCACCGGCAACCCCAACGGTGAGAAGACACTCCACCCTCACCCTCCGTCAAGACCATCCCACCGGCAACCCCAACGGGTGAGAAGACACTCCACCCTCACCCCCCGTCAAGACCATCCCACCGGTAACCCCAACGGATGAGAAGACACTCCACCCTCACTTCCCCGTCAAGACCATCCCACCGGCAACCCCAACGGATGAGAAGACACTCCACCCTCATCCCCCCGTCAAGACCATCCCACCGGCAACCCCAACGGATGAGAAGACACTCCACCCTCACTTCCCCGTCAAGACCATCCCACCGGCAACCCCAACGGATGAGAAGACACTCCACCCTCATCCCCCCGTCAAGACCATCCCACCGGCAACCCCAACGGTGAGAAGACACTCCACCCTCATGCCCCCGTCAAGACCATCCCACCGGCAACCCCAACGGATGAGAAGACACTCCACCCTCACTTCCCCGTCAAGACCATCCCACCGGCAACGCCAACGGATGAGAAGACACTCCACCCTCACTTCCCCGTCAAGACCATCCCACCGGCAACCCCAACGGATGAGAAGACACTCCACCCTCACTTCCCCGTCAAGACCATCCCACCGGCAACCCCAACGGATGAGAAGACACTCCACCCTCACCCCCCGTCAAGACCATCCCACCGGCAACCCCAACGGATGAGAAGACACTCCACCCTCATCCCCCCGTCAAGACCATCCCACCGGCAACCCCAACGGATGAGAAGACACTCCACCCTCACCCCCCGTCAAGACCATCCCACCGGCAACCCCAACGGATGAGAAGACACTCCACCCTCACTTCCCCGTCAAGACCATCCCACCGGCAACCCCAACGGATGAGAAGACACTCCACCCTCACCCCCCGTCAAGACCATCCCACCGGCAACCCCAACGGTGAGAAGACACTCCACCCTCACCCCCCGTCAAGACCATCCCACCGGCAACCCCAACGGATGAGAAGACACTCCACCCTCACTTCCCCGTCAAGACCATCCCACCGGTAACCCCAACGGATGAGAAGACACTCCACCCTCACCCCCCGTCAAGACCATCCCACCGGCAACCCCAACGGTGAGAAGACACTCCACCCTCACCCTCCGTCAAGACCATCCCACCGGCAACCCCAACGGTGAGAAGACACTCCACCCTCACCCTCCGTCAAGACCATCCCACCGGCAACCCCAACGGATTAGAAGACACTCCACCCTCACTTCCCCGTCAAGACCATCCCACCGGCAACCCCAACGGATGAGAAGACACTCCACCCTCATCCCCCCGTCAAGACCATCCCACCGGCAACCCCAACGGATGAGAAGACACTCCACCCTCACTTCCCCGTCAAGACCATCCCACCGGCAACCCCAACGGATGAGAAGACACTCCACCCTCATCCCCCCGTCAAGACCATCCCACCGGCAACCCCCAACGGATGAGAAGACACTCCACCCTCACCCCCCGTCAAGACCATCCCACCGGCAACCCCAACGGATGAGAAGACACTCTACCCTCATCCCCCCGTCAAGACCATCCCACCGGCAACCCCAACGGATGAGAAGACACTCCACCCTCATCCCCCCGTCAAGACCATCCCACCGGCAACCCCAACGGATGAGAAGACACTCCACCCTCACTTCCCCGTCAAGACCATCCCACCGGCAACCCCAACGGATGAGAAGACACTCCACCCTCATCCCCCCGTCAAGACCATCCCACCGGCAACCCCAACGGTGAGAAGACACTCCACCCTCACCCTCCGTCAAGACCATCCCACCGGTAACCCCAACGGATGAGAAGACACTCCACCCTCACCCCCCCGTCAAGACCATCCCACCGGTAACCCCAACGGATGAGAAGACACTCCACCCTCATCCCCCCGTCAAGACCATCCCACCGGCAACCCCAACGGATGAGAAGACACTCCACCCTCACTTCCCCGTCAAGACCATCCCACCGGTAACCCCAACGGATGAGAAGACACTCCACCCTCACTTCCCCGTCAAGACCATCCCACCGGCAACCCCAACGGTGAGAAGACACTCCACCCTCATGCCCCCGTCAAGACCATCCCACCGGCAACCCCAACGGTGAGAAGACACTCCACCCTCACCCTCCGTCAAGACCATCCCACCGGTAACCCCAACGGATGAGAAGACACTCCACCCTCACCCCCCCGTCAAGACCATCCCACCGGTAACTCCAACGGATGAGAAGACACTCCACCCTCATCCCCCCGTCAAGACCATCCCACCGGCAACCCCAACGGATGAGAAGACACTCCACCCTCACTTCCCCGTCAAGACCATCCCACCGGTAACCCCAACGGATGAGAAGACACTCCACATTCACTTCCCCGTCAAGACCATCCCACCGGCAACCCCAACGGTGAGAAGACACTCCACCCTCATCCCCCCGTCAAGACCATCCCACCGGCAACCCCAACGGATGAGAAGACACTCCACCCTCACTTCCCCGTCAAGACCATCCCACCGGCAACCCCAACGGATGAGAAGACACTCCACCCTCACTTCCCCGTCAAGACCATCCCACCGGCAACCCCAACGGATGAGAAGACACTCCACCCTCACTTCCCCGTCAAGACCATCCCACCGGCAACCCCAACGGATGAGAAGACACTCTACCCTCACTTCCCCGTCAAGACCATCCCACCGGCAACCCCAACGGATGAGAAGACACTCCACCCTCACTTCCCCGTCAAGACCATCCCACCGGTAACCCCAACGGATGAGAAGACACTCCACCCTCACTTCCCCGTCAAGACCATCCCACCGGCAACCCCAACGGATGAGAAGACACTCCACCCTCACCCCCCGTCAAGACCATCCCACCGGCAACCCCAACGGTGAGAAGACACTCCACCCTCACCCTCCGTCAAGACCATCCCACCGGCAACCCCAACGGATGAGAAGACACTCCACCCTCACTTCCCCGTCAAGACCATCCCACCGGCAACCCCAACGGATGAGAAGACACTCCACCCTCATCCCCCCGTCAAGACCATCCCACCGGCAACCCCAACGGATGAGAAGACACTCCACCCTCACTTCCCCGTCAAGACCATCCCACCGGTAACCCCAACGGATGAGAAGACACTCCACCCTCACCCCCCGTCAAGACCATCCCACCGGCAACCCCAACGGTGAGAAGACACTCCACCCTCACCCTCCGTCAAGACCATCCCACCGGCAACCCCAACGGTGAGAAGACACTCCACCCTCACCCTCCGTCAAGACCATCCCACCGGCAACCCCAACGGATTAGAAGACACTCCACCCTCACTTCCCCGTCAAGACCATCCCACCGGCAACCCCAACGGATGAGAAGACACTCCACCCTCATCCCCCCGTCAAGTCCATCCCACCGGCAACCCCAACGGTGAGAAGACACTCCACCCTCACCCCCCGTCAAGACCATCCCACCGGCAACCCCAACGGATGAGAAGACACTCCACCCTCACTTCCCCGTCAAGACCATCCCACCGGTAACCCCAACGGATGAGAAGACACTCCACCCTCACCCCCCGTCAAGACCATCCCACCGGCAACCCCAACGGTGAGAAGACACTCCACCCTCACCCTCCGTCAAGACCATCCCACCGGCAACCCCAACGGTGAGAAGACACTCCACCCTCACCCCCCCGTCAAGACCATCCCACTGGCAACCCCAACGGATGAGAAGACACTCCACCCTCACCCCCCCGTCAAGACCATCCCACCGGCAACCCCAACGGTGAGAAGACACTCCACGCTCACCCCCCGTCAAGACCATCCCACCGGTAACCCCAACGGATGAGAAGACACTCCACCCTCACCCCCCGTCAAGACCATCCCACCGGCAACCCCAACGGTGAGAAGACACTCCACCCTCACCCTCCGTCAAGACCATCCCACCGGCAACCCCAACGGTGAGAAGACACTCCACCCTCACCCTCCGTCAAGACCATCCCACCGGCAACCCCAACGGATTAGAAGACACTCCACCCTCACTTCCCCGTCAAGACCATCCCACCGGCAACCCCAACGGATGAGAAGACACTCCACCCTCATCCCCCCGTCAAGACCATCCCACCGGCAACCCCAACGGATGAGAAGACACTCCACCCTCACTTCCCCGTCAAGACCATCCCACCGGCAACCCCAACGGATGAGAAGACACTCCACCCTCATCCCCCCGTCAAGACCATCCCACCGGCAACCCCCAACGGATGAGAAGACACTCCACCCTCACCCCCCGTCAAGACCATCCCACCGGCAACCCCAACGGATGAGAAGACACTCTACCCTCATCCCCCCGTCAAGACCATCCCACCGGCAACCCCAACGGATGAGAAGACACTCCACCCTCATCCCCCCGTCAAGACCATCCCACCGGCAACCCCAACGGATGAGAAGACACTCCACCCTCACTTCCCCGTCAAGACCATCCCACCGGCAACCCCAACGGATGAGAAGACACTCCACCCTCATCCCCCCGTCAAGACCATCCCACCGGCAACCCCAACGGTGAGAAGACACTCCACCCTCACCCTCCGTCAAGACCATCCCACCGGTAACCCCAACGGATGAGAAGACACTCCACCCTCACCCCCCCGTCAAGACCATCCCACCGGTAACTCCAACGGATGAGAAGACACTCCACCCTCATCCCCCCGTCAAGACCATCCCACCGGCAACCCCAACGGATGAGAAGACACTCCACCCTCACTTCCCCGTCAAGACCATCCCACCGGTAACCCCAACGGATGAGAAGACACTCCACATTCACTTCCCCGTCAAGACCATCCCACCGGCAACCCCAACGGTGAGAAGACACTCCACCCTCATCCCCCCGTCAAGACCATCCCACCGGCAACCCCAACGGATGAGAAGACACTCCACCCTCACTTCCCCGTCAAGACCATCCCACCGGCAACCCCAACGGATGAGAAGACACTCCACCCTCACTTCCCCGTCAAGACCATCCCACCGGCAACCCCAACGGATGAGAAGACACTCCACCCTCACTTCCCCGTCAAGACCATCCCACCGGCAACCCCAACGGATGAGAAGACACTCTACCCTCACTTCCCCGTCAAGACCATCCCACCGGCAACCCCAACGGATGAGAAGACACTCCACCCTCACTTCCCCGTCAAGACCATCCCACCGGTAACCCCAACGGATGAGAAGACACTCCACCCTCACTTCCCCGTCAAGACCATCCCACCGGCAACCCCAACGGATGAGAAGACACTCCACCCTCACCCCCCGTCAAGACCATCCCACCGGCAACCCCAACGGTGAGAAGACACTCCACCCTCACCCTCCGTCAAGACCATCCCACCGGCAACCCCAACGGATGAGAAGACACTCCACCCTCACTTCCCCGTCAAGACCATCCCACCGGCAACCCCAACGGATGAGAAGACACTCCACCCTCATCCCCCCGTCAAGACCATCCCACCGGCAACCCCAACGGATGAGAAGACACTCCACCCTCACTTCCCCGTCAAGACCATCCCACCGGTAACCCCAACGGATGAGAAGACACTCCACCCTCACCCCCCGTCAAGACCATCCCACCGGCAACCCCAACGGTGAGAAGACACTCCACCCTCACCCTCCGTCAAGACCATCCCACCGGCAACCCCAACGGTGAGAAGACACTCCACCCTCACCCTCCGTCAAGACCATCCCACCGGCAACCCCAACGGATTAGAAGACACTCCACCCTCACTTCCCCGTCAAGACCATCCCACCGGCAACCCCAACGGATGAGAAGACACTCCACCCTCATCCCCCCGTCAAGTCCATCCCACCGGCAACCCCAACGGTGAGAAGACACTCCACCCTCACCCCCCGTCAAGACCATCCCACCGGCAACCCCAACGGATGAGAAGACACTCCACCCTCACTTCCCCGTCAAGACCATCCCACCGGTAACCCCAACGGATGAGAAGACACTCCACCCTCACCCCCCGTCAAGACCATCCCACCGGCAACCCCAACGGTGAGAAGACACTCCACCCTCACCCTCCGTCAAGACCATCCCACCGGCAACCCCAACGGTGAGAAGACACTCCACCCTCACCCCCCCGTCAAGACCATCCCACTGGCAACCCCAACGGATGAGAAGACACTCCACCCTCACCCCCCCGTCAAGACCATCCCACCGGCAACCCCAACGGTGAGAAGACACTCCACGCTCACCCCCCGTCAAGACCATCCCACCGGTAACCCCAACGGATGAGAAGACACTCCACCCTCATCCCCCCGTCAAGACCATCCCACCGGCAACCCCAACGGATGAGAAGACACTCCACCCTCACTTCCCCGTCAAGACCATCCCACCGGCAACCCCAACGGATGAGAAGACACTCCACCCTCACTTCCCCGTCAAGACCATCCCACAGGCAACCCCAACGGATGAGAAGACACTCCACCCTCACCCCCCCGTCAAGACCATCCCACCGGCAACCCCAACGGATGAGAAGACACTCCACCCTCACTTCCCCGTCAAGACCATCCCACCGGCAACCCCAACGGATGAGAAGACACTCCACGCTCACCCCCCCGTCAAGACCATCCCACCGGCAACCCCAACGAATGAGAAGACACTCCACCCTCATCCCCCCGTCAAGACCATCCCACCGGCAACCCCAACGGATGAGAAGACACTCCACCCTCACTTCCCCGTCAAGACCATCCCATCGGTAACCCCAACGGATGAGAAGACACTCCACCCTCATCCCCCCGTCAAGACCATCCCACCGGCAACCCCAACGGATGAGAAGACACTCCACCCTCACTTCCCCGTCAAGACCATCCCACCGGCAACCCCAACGGATGAGAAGACACTCCACGCTCACCCCCCCGTCAAAACCATCCCACCGGCAACCCCAACGGATGAGAAGACACTCCACGCTCACCCCCCGTCAAGACCATCCCACCGGCAACCCCAACGGATGAGAAGACACTCCACCCTCATCCCCCCGTCAAGACCATCCCACCGGCAACCCCAACGGATGAGAAGACACTCCACCCTCACTTCCCCGTCAAGACCATCCCACCGGCAACCCCAACGGATGAGAAGACACTCCACGCCCACCCCCCCGTCAAGACCATCCCACCGGCAACCCCAACGAATGAGAAGACATTCCACCCTCATCCCCCCGTCAAGACCATCCCACCGGCAACCCCAACGAATGAGAAGACATTCCACCCTCATCCCCCCCTTCAAGAGGGTGGAGTGTCTTCTCATCCGTTGGGGTTGCAGACAATCCCAACGGATGAGAAGACACTCCACACACACGACACACGACACACACACACACACGAGAGGAGGTGGGAACACCGCGCCCCCCAACACCGCCACTGGGAACCAAGAAGAAGTCAACAAGACAAACAAGGAAACAATAAAAACGGTAATTACGAACTGTTGGTATCACGGTATACATAAACCATGCATTTTCACACTTTTCCATTCTGCAATTTAGATGATGAGAGCTTCCTCGAAACTTTAAATGAGAATTATGATCACAAGTATCCTATAGATGTTTTAAATAACTTATCTTATAATCCTTTTAAAGACAGCAGATATTTAAATTCAGTTGACAATTACATTGGAGGCAATAGTATAAATGAACCTGAGAGTAACTATTATTTTTGTGAAAATTTATTCGAAACATTAGGCACTTCTGGAAATCTAAAACTTTTGTCTTATAATATCAGTAGCTTACCACTTCATTTTGACAGTTTTCAAGACCAGTGCCTCAATACAATTGTCACATGCTTTGATGTGATTGGGTTCTGCGAAACCAGGTTAAATGACAACATATCATCGCTATATACGCTTAATTCATACAATGCTTTCCATAGAAATAAAGGCACGAGTGGTGGCGGGGTGTCGATATACTTGCACACTAGATTTCAAGGAAAAGTACGGCATAACATTTTTGTGCAGCTGCCATATATTGAGTCTTTGTTTTTAGAAATTACTGGAAATCATAAATTCATAGTCGGAACAATATATAGACCTCCAAATGCCAACTTTGTTGAATTCATGAATGCCTTTGAAAATATCATAGAATCAATAACAGCAGGAGAACACATCCCATGTTATATGATGGGAGACTTTAACATAAATCTACTGAAATGTAATGACAATAATGTTTGCGATTTTACCAACTTATTATATGCTCATTTATTTTTTCCCACTATAACTAAGCCTACAAGAGTGACAAAAACATCAGCCTCTGTCTTAGACCACATCTGGACTAATGATTTACATAATTATCAAACAAGTGGGATCATATATTCGGTGTTAAGTGATCATTTCCCAGTATTCACCACCTTAAAAATTCCTGATACAAATACACAACAGTCTGAAATTATTATTAACAAGAGAATATACAATAGTAATTTGATTAATGCATTTAAATCAGACTTATTAGAGATTATAGATGGGAGTCAAACATAAAAGGCCAAGATATTAATGAAGACTTTTCTACATATATTAGAGATTTTTTGCAATTATATAATAAACATTTTCCTATTAAAGAGTATAGAATAAAAGAGAAACACGCAATAAAACCATATATTACGTCAGCAATAAAAACTTCAATCAAACAACGTAACCGACTTCAAAAACTTTACGCTAAGTGGCCATTGACTTATGAAAAGGCATTTAAAAGATACCGGAACATATTAACATCAGTGATACGAACAGCGAAAGAAAATCATTACAAGTCAACCTTAAAAGAAAACAGTGGCAACGCAAAAGGAACATGGAAAATTGTGAATGACTTGTTGGGTAGAAAATGTAAAGTGAATCCTGTTTCATTTATATCGCAAGGGGAAGCAACATCAGATAATGTGTCTATATCAGAAGGTTTTAACGAATACTTTTGTAATGTTGCCAATACATTAGCTCAGAATATTGAAGACACGCTGACATCATTTGATAGCTATCTACCCCAACCTGTCTTATTTTCTTTTTATCTCCGTCCAACATCTCGTCACGAAATAAACAGTGTAATCAACAACCTTAAGATGACATCTCCAGGTTTCGACGACATACACATTAAGGTTATTAAAGCATGTAAAGAGGAAATATCACCTTTCTTGGAGTACATGATAAATAAATCATTTTCAGAGGGATGCTTCCCAGACCATCTACAGATCGCTAGAGTAGTCCCAGTCTACAAAAAAGGTGATAATTCTCAATTTTCAAACTATAGACCCATATCTGTTCTCCCATGCCTTAGCAAAATTTTTGAAAAGATTGTTGCCATTAGACTACTGGATTACCTAACAAGGATGTCCCTTCTAACAGATGATCAGTACGGATTTCGACCAAAGTATTCAGCAGAATTAGCAGTCCATCACCTTTGCCAAAACATATACAATACTTTAGACAAAAGGATGTGCCAACTGACAGTTTTCTGTGATTTTTCCAAAGCCTTCGACACCATTAATCATACAATACTATTAAAAAAGTTACTAATATATGGTATACGTGGACCATCTTACAAATGGTTCGAAAGCTATCTTAGCAATAGGAAACAATACACGATGTTCAACAACACAGCATCCTCCTATAAGCATATCACTTGTGGTGTACCTCAAGGGTCTATTCTGGGATCACTATTATTTCTGATTTTTATAAATGACATAACACTATCCACAGATAAGCTTAGATTCATACTTTTTGCAGACGACACTAACATTTTTCTTCAGGACCAAAACTTGAATAACCTATGTACTACAATGAACAGGGAATTGACACATGTTGCCACTTGGATGAAAAGCAATAAGTTAACATTAAACGTCAGCAAGACTCACTATATGCTGTCACACTCCAACATGACACAACCACCTCGCATAAATATCAAAATTAATAATTCATCAATTCAAGAAGTACAAAAAGCTAAATTCTTAGGAGTAATCATTGACAATAAGTTACGTTGGAAAGCTCATATACAGGATACTAAATGTAAAGTCT
>JAXIVD010001350.1:0-10000 GCA_036785275.1 Cancer borealis | reverse complement strand
TCAAAGAAGACTACGGCACAGCCCCGGACTGGCTCCTCTCGTGGCGTGTCTCACCCTTCTGCCTATGACCTCTTCTTCGCCCCTGCCCGCTGGGATCGTTTTTTCATTATCCCCCCCTCCGCTCCCTTTGCTGAGAATACCCTCCTCTTCCAATGTTGCCTACAGGAACAAGTAGGCAAGGTTCATTTCCAAACCCGACCTGATCGTTCATGGTACGCGTGGAGTCTGAGGCTCAGTCTCAGGCCATGACCAACTTATTGGCTCCATCCGGTACCCGCATCCATGCAACCCCTGACGACCGTCTAAACACATGCACTGGCACTGTCGTAATTTCACCACAAGACTGCCCAATAGACGACAAGGAATGGTCAGACTGTCACACTGACCTATTAGATCTACTCAGCGAGTACGACGCTGTAACAGTTCGCTGCTACACCTTGTCCCCCCGAGGTCGCCAGAGAAACCCCACCAATGTTGCACGGATATCCTTTAAACGCCACGAACTCCCTACCCATGTCTACGTTGGGGGCGTCATGCTCCCAGTCCGGCCTTACGTTCCTCCACCTCGCCAGTGCCGAAACTGTTGGCGTTTTGGCCATCCAGAAAAACACTTCCGCTCCGCTCTCCGCTGCCCTTTATGTGGCCTTACCCATACCCGCGATCAATGCCACAACACTACCCACCGCTGCTGCAATTGTGGCGGCCCCCATAATGTTCACTACCGCGGCTGCCCAACTTACAAGTTTGAGGCTGAAGTCGCTGGTATTCGCTTCCGTGACGGTCTCACATTACGTGAGGCTCGTCAGAAAGCCCGTCGCCTAGGCTTCACCCCTTCTCCTCACCATGTTGCTGCCTCCGCCTCTTCCCCTCACCTTCCAGCCACGTCTTCTTCTTCCCGCCCCGATCCTCGGCCTTCCACCCATCCCTCTCCTCTACCTCCTTCCTCCTCCCACTCTCCCTCCCACCCTCCATCCTCCATCTCCTGCTCTAATTCTTTTGCTGTCCTTGACCCTGATACTCCTACCTCCATCACTGTCTGTACCCCTACCCCTCCCTCTCCACGCCCTCAGCGCTCCCACTCCAACAAACGACAACACCACTTTGAAACGTTGGTCTCCTCTCCCCCATCAACCCCCTCTCCAGCTCCCGCCTTGATCTCTTCACCCCCTCTCCACCTTGCTAAAAAGACTCGCCCTGCACCTTCCTCGCCCGCTCCTTCCGAGGGTGATAACCTCGATGCCATCATCGAGTACATAAAGAACACGACTCCATTGTCCTCTCCTCCTTCTTCCGCATCTCCTCCCCCGGCTCCTCCTATCCAGATCGTGGCCTCTATTCACCCACCCCCCAAGCACCTTCCTCCTACCCCGACTCCCCCTTCTCCACCTTCCCCCTCTGCTGTCTCCCCTCCTCAACCCCTCCTCCAGTCCACCTCCCCCCCCTCTGCACCCGGCGCTCCGCCATCTCCCCCTTCACCGCTTTACTCTCCCCTCCCCTCCCCGTCTTACCCCGCCTGCTCTTCGGTGCAGCCCCCTTCGTCTGCCCCTCCCCCACCTTCCTCTACTACCCGATCTATCCTCTCTCTTCCCCTACCACCTGGCTACTACCGCACCGATCTCCTCTCTCAATCTCCCCCCTCTCCCCATACCTCATCCGCTCCTGACCCTCTTCCTTCTTCCTTACCTCTTATGGATATGGACCCCGGTCCTTTACTCCCTGAGAACGCTCCTCCCTCACCTTCACCCATCCCGAGTCTTATCCCCTACTGATCATGTCTGTTCTTCAGTGGAATATTCGTGGTTTTCGTGCCCATCGACAGGATCTTCGTCAACTCATTTCCTCTTATACCCCCATGGTCCTCTGCCTCCAGGAAACCTTGCTTACTAGCCCGCCCACCCCTATTCCTCAGTACCGCTTTTTTTCCTCCCCACACTCTATCTCTTCTTCTGCTATCCTTCTTCACCAGTCTGTTGCTTCTACCCCTCTTCCTATCCCTACTACACTTCCCTGTACAGTCCTTCGTATCTACCTCCGCCGTTGGATGTCTCTCGTTTCCCTTTACCTTTCCCCTTCCCAGCCTCTTGATCTCGATGCCCTCCGCTCCCTTTTCTCTAACCTCCCTTCCCCCCTCCTTGTGGTTGGTGATTTTAATTGTCGCCACACCCTTTGGGGGGATTCTGTGGTCACCTCTCGTGGCCGCTCTTTCGACCACCTCCTTAAAAACTTTGACCTTACTATCCTTAATACTGCCGCCCCCACACACTTTGATCTCCGCACCCAGACTTTTTCCTGCCTCGACCTCGCCCTCTGTTCCCCTGACCTACTACTAGATCTCCACTGGTCGGTTCTTGACCACAATCCCTGTAGTGATCATTTCCCAGTTCTTCTTTCTCCTACTTCCTACATCCCTCTTCCCAGACCCCCTCGCTGGTGCTTTGGTAGAGCAGACTGGCGTGTTTTTGCCTCACTGTCTGCCCTTCGCCTCTCTTCTTCTGATTTTTCCTCCTCTTCTGACATGTTGATCTACTTTATCACGTCTGTTCTCGCTGCTGCTTTTGTCTCCATCCCCCGGACTTCCCGCCCCTTTGCCTCCAAATGTGTTCCCTGGTGGAACCCTGCCTGCACTACTGCCTTTCGCTTGAAACGGGCGGCCTGGAGTAGTTACCGATGTAAACGGGACACTCCCGGCCAGCTCCCGGCCTTTGTTAACTTTAAACGTGCCTCGGCTAGGTTCCGCCGGACCACTAAATTGGCTCAGTCCAACAGTTGGCGTGCTTATGTGTCTACCTTGACTTCCTCTACCCCCATTGTTTCAGTCTGGCGCCGTATTCATAAATTATCAGGTAAACACCCACCTTCCTATGCTCCTGTACTTCGCCTCCCCCAGGGTGATATTGCTGAACCCCTCCAGGTTGCCACAGAATTGGGCTCATTTTTTAGCAGCGTCAGCAGTGGTTCCCATCTTCCTCCTGAGTTTGCTGCCCTTAAGGCGACACGTGAGCACACCCCTATTACCTTCACACTCTCTTCTAATACTTCATATAACACCCCCTTCTCCCCCTCTGAACTTACCTCTGCCTTGAAGTGCTGTCGTAACACCTCTGCGGGCCCTGATGGTGTTCACTATCAGATGCTCCGCCACCTTCCTACTGTCTCCCTGACCTTCTTACTTACCCTTTATAACCGCGTTTGGCTAACCGGGGATTTCCCACC
Source organism: Cancer borealis (assembly GCA_036785275.1). Classification (NCBI taxonomy): domain Eukaryota; kingdom Metazoa; phylum Arthropoda; class Malacostraca; order Decapoda; family Cancridae; genus Cancer; species Cancer borealis. The sequence continues at coordinate 6,787 of JAXIVD010001350.1, read as the reverse complement.
CCAGTGGCGCAATGCACTTATACTCCCTTTTCTTAAGCCTAACAAGTCTGGTACTCTTCCCCAGGATTATAGACCCATTGCTCTGACTAGCTGTGTCTGCAAGCTACTTGAGCGCATGATCAATATCCGATTGATGTGGTACCTCGAGTCAAAGAACCTTCTCTCCCCCACTCAGTTTGGCTTTCGACGTGCCCGTGGTACAGCAGAACCTCTCGCCCGCTTACAAACATATATTACTTCTGCTTTTGCCCGACGAGAATCTGTCTTAGCTGTTTTCTTTGATCTCGAAAAAGCTTACGACACTACTTGGCGCCATCACATCCTTCACCAGCTGTCCTGTGTCGGTGTCTCTGGCAACATGGGGGTTTTCCTCCATAACTTCCTGCGAAACCGTTCCTTCCGCGTTAGGGTTGCTTCCTCTTGCTCCCCCTCCTTCTGTCAGTACGAGGGTGTGCCCAAGGGCTCAGTCCTGAGTACTACCCTCTTCCTCCTGGCCATTGACGGCATCGTTTCTACCCTCCCGCCTGGTGTCAGGTCCACTCTTTATGTAGACGATTTCGCCATTTATGCCTCGAGCAGCAGCTCCTCTCTTCTCCATCGCCTTCTTCAATCTGCTGTTACTGTCACCTCCTCTTGGGCCACCGACCATGGCTTCCACTTCTCCCCTACAAAGTCTTTCTCTATCTACTTTTCACGGTCCCGTACTGCTTGTCCTCCTCCCCTTCTTCTTTATGGCACCCCTCTTGAATATCGCACATCGGGCAAGTTTCTTGGTCTTATCTTCGACTCTCGCCTTACTTGGCGCCAGCATGTCCTCTCTCTCAAGGATACCGCCTTTCGCCGCCTCCGCCTTCTACAAACCCTCTCCCATGTGTCTTGGGGTGCTGACCGCAAGACTCTGCTTTCGCTGCATACTGTACTGGTCCTTTCTGTCCTTGATTATGGCTGCCATGTTTATTCTTCCGCCTCCCCCTCCGTCCTCAGCCTCCTTGATCCTGTTCATCACCTTGGTCTCCGCCTCGATCTTGGAGCTTTCCGATCCTCCCCTGTGGAGAGCTTATACACTGAAGCCGGCCTCCCTTCTCTTCCCCGTCGCCAGGCCCTCCTTTCCCTCCGCTGTTATGCCCGTTCCCTTCAATTTCCCTCCTCCGCTTTGCGTATCCCTCCTTCTCTCTCTGCAACCTTTGCCACTCGACCTCGCTTACCTGTTCCCTTCCCCACCCGTATGCGTGCCCTTCTGTCCCATCCTTCTTCCCCCTCCCTTAATCCGCTTCCATTCTCTGTTTCCTCTACTGCCCCCTGGCTCTCCCCTCACCTCTCCTTTTGCTCCTCTGTCTTCCCTATCTCCCCGAAATCTAATACCCCTTCCTGTGTCTTACGCTCCCATTTCTCGGCTCATCTTCCTACTCATTCTGGTAGCATACACGTTTATACAGATGGCTCCAAGTCTTCTACTGGCTCGGGCTGTGCTGTCCTGTTTCCTGACACTTATTTCCAATACCGCCTCCCTCTTGAAGCCAGTGTTCTTACTACTGAGCTGTTCGCGATTCTTTTTGCCCTCCGCCGCATCTTCCGCCTCACCGCTTCTTCTTATACTATTTTTACCGACTCTCGGTCGTCCCTCTCCCTTTTATCTTCCTTTTCCTCTTCACACCCTCTTGTCCGCGACATCCAGGACTGGTTATTCCGCCTTTCTGTCCGTCACAAAACAGTTAGTTTTTGCTGGGTACCCAGTCATGTTGGAATCCCTGGTAACGATACTGTTGACTCTCTGGCACATGACGCCCTCACCCTTCCTACCTTTTGCACTTCCTCCCTTCCTGTTTCTGATTACTTCCCAGTTTTCCGGACTTTCCTTTATACCCGCTGGCAATCTTTCTGATCCACCCTTACCTCTAATAAACTCCACGCTGTCAAGCCCTCTGTTTCCCCTTGGTCCTACCCATCTCATCCTACTAGACGCTGGGAGACTGCCCTGGCCCGCTTACGAATTGGTCACACCAGACTCACCGATTCCTACCTGATGTCCCGTTCCCCTCCCCCCGTCTGCCCATCTTGTAGCGTCCTTTCCTCCCTTCCTCATCTCCTCCTTTCATGTCCCATCTTCGCAACCCCTCGTCTTGCAGCCTTCCCCCACCTTTCCTCCCTGTCCCGTGCCCCTCGTCTTGCTGACATCCTCGCTGAGTCCCCTTCCTTTTCACTCCCTGCCCTTATATCCTTTCTTCGTACCACTAACGTCCTACATCTAATCTAACCCATACCCGACCCTACCCTCCACCTAGTCCTGCTACCTAACCCTGCTACCCCAATAGTGCCATATGGCCTTTGTTGCCTGGCACATTTTCCCACCCCCACATTACAATTACAATTTCCTACTGGGATTGTAATAAGTGTTCGACATGGCTCCCCGCATCCTCTCACTCATTTTTTTCTCGTTGTTAATGGAATTCTGGTCTTGGGTTCATCATCATTTTCTATGTTCGTTGACAGACAGTTCTATTATCACTAACTGCAATATTTTGAACTTGACTTATTAATTTATCAAAAGAAAAATTCCTTTGACTTCTACCTATTCTCTACGTGAGGTAAACGCGTTCATCTCATTATCTTCCTTCTCGTTAGGTCTCTATTCAATCAGTCTTCACTTCCCTTGCACTCTTACATCTCTCTGCTATCACTTCTATCACTTCTATCACTCCTCTCTGCTATCACTTCTATCATTTATACCACTCCTCTCTGCTATAACTTCTATTACTCCTCTCCTGGACTTTGCTCTTCTAAACTTTCTTCTCTCTCTTTACGTAAAAATTGGTCCACATTCTCCTTGTTGGAAAAGATTATTATTATTATTATTATTATTATTATCATTATTATTATTATTATTATTGTTATTATTGCTGATGTTATTTCAATATTGCTGTTGTCTATTTTTTTCCCCATATACTCGTCAGCATTATTATTATTATTATTATTATTATTATTATTATTATTATTATTATTATTATTACTTTTGTTGTTGTTTTAGTATTGTTGTTGTTCGGTGTTGAAAAAAATTGTTGTATGGATTCTGTTGTTCTAGTTTTGTTATTGTTTGGACTGTTATTGATATTGGTGTTGGTGTTGGAAAGGACCATATTGTTGTTGTTGTTGTTGTTGTTGCTGTTGTTGTTGTTGTTATTGTTGTTGTTACAGTTATTGTTGTCTTTACAGAGTCTGGGATCGGCCTCGTTTCTCCATCCTGAAGGTAAGTAACAATGTAATGTTTGCAGAGACACACTTCAAAATCATAAGAGAGAATTAGGCGGTGACATCAATTTTAGGGATCAACGTTCACTGGAAACATATATATTACCCTCCTCCTCCTCCTCCTCCTCCTCCTCCTCCTCCTCCTCCTCCTCCTCCTCCTCCTGTACACTCGAGTTTTTGTCAGTCTCGCAATGAAGACATGAAGAAACTCTAGAGAAAGTCGCGAAGTTTTGATGGCGCGCGAGCTAATCTATGTAATGGGGCGCGTGGGTTGGAGGATCATTAATAGATCTTTGCCGCCGCTGCCTACTTAATGGAACACTCCCGCCGACCTGCAACGAAGGATTAGAACACCTCTGAAATTGTGGCAAAGAATGAGGGTGAATATATTACTGTGGTTTGTGTGGTGTTAGTGATAGGATTCGGGGGAAGAAATTGTGTGGTCTGTTAATCTCTCTCTCTCTCTCTCTCTCTCTCTCTCTCTCTCTCTCTCTCTCTCTCTCTCTCTCTCTCTCTCTCTCTCTCTCTCTCTCTCTCTCTCTCTCTCTCTCTCTCTCTCTCTCTCTCTCTCTCTCTCTCTCTCTCTCTCAGCTGTAGTGAGTAATGGATTGTGCAACTGAAGGAAGGGACTCAATATGTAAAGGAGAATGTGTGTGTGTGTGTGTGTGTGTGTGTGTGTGTGTGTGTGTGTGTGTGTGTGTGTGTGTGTGTGTGTGTGTGTGTGTGTGTGTGTGTCCCTGCTACGTAATGTACACAATGCTATCTTCTTTAAGGTAAAGTTGACGTGCGTGTCATATTCTATCATGCCACTTATTACCTTCCCTTTCCATTCCCCCTTTTCATTTATTACCTAACCTCCCCTTCCCTTCTCTCCCTTTCCCTTCCCTCCCCTCCCTTCCCTTACCCCTTTCTCTTACTACCTTACCACCCCTCCCTTCCCTTCCCTTACCTTCAACACACCCCTTCTTACCCTCCCTTCCCTTCCCTTCCCTTACCTTACCTTCAACACACCCTCAATTCTTACCCCTCCTTATCTCTTCATCCTTTCCTTCCCTCCCTCCCTTCCCTCAACCCCCCCTTCCTTCTTACCCCTCTATCCTTCCCTCCTTCCCTCCCTCCTTTCCTTCCCTTCCCTTCCTCCCTTCTCTAGACACTCTTTTTCCCACCTCCTTTAGTGTATTACTATTCCAAATGACGCAGTTTCACCTCCTTATACGCACTTTTCGCCTTTATTTAACTCTCCCTAAGCGCACTTTTGTTACGCTGCGGCAAAAAGGGGAAAGGGGGAAAGGGAGGAGTAAGTGGAAAGGGAGTGTAGAGTCCAAAATTCAAAGGGGGACTAAGGGTAGGTTTGTAAGGGAGATAAAGGATGAAATTTACCTGAGTCAGTGAAATATTTATCCCTTTGTTTGGGAGTGTATTTACTGCTAATGGTTGCTCGTGTCCAATTAGTTATAGTTTGTTTGGATGCAATTAATTCAGTGGCGCCATAGTAGAGTAGAGTATAGTAATGTTGATTTGGTTAGAGTTGATTTTGTTCACGAATTTAACTAACCATTCTGCTATTGAAAAGAAGCTTTGCCCAGAGACACACAATGGATTTAATGGGAAAAAGACTGTTAATTGCTACCTGTTCCCATTATATATAAACAAAAGATTATTTTGTGATATGTTTAATACTAAAATCATATTCATTTCCCTAAAAATACCATCCGCCTCCCTCCCCCCCCAAAAAAGCCTATGCTATAACACATTTTCAGCCTAAACTCAGTAGTCTCCCCTCACTAATAACCAAACCTAACTAATAACCTAATCTAACTTCTTAACCTTTCCCTTATGATCTAACCTCACTTCCTCTCCCTCACCCCCCGTCAACCCTTCTTTCTAGGGTGAACTAAGGATGGAGACAAGCTAAGGAGACCTAGCTAAAGGGGACCTAAATAAGGGGAGGGTAGCTAACGGGAGGATAGGATAGTGACATAGAGTAAGAATAACATAGTCTTTCATGAAATTTACGAGAGAATGTCGTGAGGGTAATGGTGCCAGACTGACGGACCCGCACCGACTGAATGGACTTAATTGGCACGAAAATGACCTCTAATGAAATGAAACCTAAAGGAAAATAGAAGGTTATGAGATGAAGAAAAAATAATATGGCATGACGTGAATTGCGAAGGAAAACTGAGAAACTTAAGGGTTGAAAAAGTAATGATTGGGTTGTAATTATCTTGTTTTAGGGTTCGAACCAGGGATGAATAAACAAGGGAAGTGCTAGTTAAGGGGTAAGACATTCCTCCTCCTCCTCCTCCTCCTCCTCCTCCTCCTCCTCCTCCTCCTCCTCCTCCTCCTCCTCCTCCTCCTCCTTATTCTTCACTCATTTCATTACTCATATAATTTTTTGTTACCGTTTTTACTGTTTTTTATCTTTTTCTCTCACTTTTAATTTTATTCTCGCCCCATATCACCTTACCTAAAGCCCTTACCCTCTCTCCCTCCCTCTCTCTCTCACCCTCCCTCTCTCTCACCCTCCCTCACTCTCTCTCACCCTCCCTCACCCTTTCTCACCCTAGCTAACCCACCTTCACCCACATACATTACCACATCCAAGAATTCTTGACCACACACACACACACATACCTCCCTCCCTCAATCCCTCCCTCCCTCATTCTCTCTCTCTCCCTCTCTCCCTCAAGACAATGGAATGCTCACCCTTCCTCCCCTCCTTCATTCTACCCTTCCACGTCCACACTCTCCCCTCTTCTCCCCTCGTCTCCCCTCCTTGTGGTCAATCTATTTAAGTCTTCCGCGCAATTATCGTGGGCATGACATCGGCCTCACCCTAACATTAACTACAGTTTGCGTGTGTGTGTGTGTGTGTGTGTGTGTGTGTGTGTGTGTGTGTGTGTGTGTGTGTGTTGTGTGTGTGTGTGTGTGTGTGTGTGTGTGTGTTACGTGATAATTATGTGTTAGCTTCGTGAAGGCATGTGCACTAATTTTACTCATTTATACAAAAGTTACAGTCATGCATGTGTGTGTGTGTGTGTGTGTGTGTGTGTGTGTGTGTTGAGGGGAGGGGGTGGGGGAGGGCATAAGGGTGTTGACTAGTTGGTCTCCGCGCGTGTGTGCAAATTTCCTTGTTAACACATTCCAAGTTCGTTTGTCGCTTCCGATCCTGTCCGCCGGTCGGCCACTGATCCCTTACCCTTTGAACTACGTATAAGCCGTCTGCATAAATTCCTCGGCGTGTGGGAAGCGGGGAGAGGGGTAACAAAGGGGGTTAGGGCAGTGATCTCCATGCGATTTAATTCTCACATCCATTCCTACTTTGAAAACCTGACCCGAGGCTAATTGTCGCCTATTGATCAAAGTCTCATTGTTGCAAAATACTTGGACGAGGCTTTGAATTTCCTATTGATAGACTGATGGTATGCAGAGAGTCGCTCCATCTCTTTAGCTGTTCCTTGCTCTCTTTAACGCTGCTCTTCACTCTTTTTCGTTTAGACAGGTAGAGAGGGTGATATATGTGAGGAAGAATAGTAGT
>JAXIVD010001349.1:37210-90005 GCA_036785275.1 Cancer borealis | reverse complement strand
GTTCAAAGAATACTTATATACTAAATGAAAGTTAGTTACAACATATTATAATTCAGGGATTTATATTTACAATGCTCATCTGAACGGGACAACTTGCATTGACTAAATTCACTTGTCACGCATTTCACTCACTTGGGAAAGCTAAAAAGAAAACAAAAAATTACTATGGTACCATAAACCCCACTAAATACAATAATAATAATAATAATAATCTAATTTCACCCGAAGGCAATAAGAAATACAAACAAGTAAAGTGAGTATAGGGAGAAAGAAATAATAATTATATATGATCAATTAAACATGACACATAAAAAAATATATAAAAAGAAATTTTGTTTAAAGTTAAAATACTACAGATTATCTCTATTAGCACTATTTCTAGTCCTTCAAGAGGTTCACTAAGTACAAGGCATCAACATAGGGTTCAGGAAGAATCCCCTTCCCTAGTATGCCTATCTAATAAAGGAGTACAGAAGAGGGCAACCTAGCCACCTAGTCATCTTTTGCAACACATCCGGAATACAGTGACAATATTCTTCTAACCTGAACTGAGTAATAACAATGATATAACTAATAACAACAATAATAATAATAATAATAATAATAATAATAATAATGTTCTAAACTAACTCATTATTGTAATATGTTAGAGAAGTGTTTCCTAAGAATAGCTGTGAGGTTGAGAGGATATTAATGGATAAGCAGAAAGGAGGTGATGTGGATATTGTCTTAGAATTAATGAAGATTTGATTAAGGAAATAAGTTAAGCAAAGTATGAGTACAAATGAGAGAATTATCTGATTGTGGAAGGGAAAAAACATGGAATAGAGTGGAAAGGGAGAAGGAGAGGTGTGGTGCGATATATGTTTAACTCATATACGTATTTTCTAAACAAAAGAAAATGCATAAAGAGCCAAGAATATATCTGTGGAGACCTCACTAAACACACACAATATAATAAACAGGTAAGGTTACGTACGGTTAACTAACACATTAATAACTGTTGAAAGAAGGCTGTGATCCATCATATTATATTTCCCACAGTTAATTATGTTCCCAGCTAATGTAACTTTAATATGACAAACTAAATACTTAAAGCTTTTCTAGGAGTTAAAAAAAAAAGTATTAAGTTACTATTGAATTCTCGATTTTGTGTCTATAATATTTACTTCTTCCATAATCTTCAGTGGAACTTTCATTATGACTCAGTTCAGTAAATCTTGATGTGATTATAAATATATATAAAAAAAATTGATTTTTTTCTGCAGTTTGAACAAAAATCCGAGACACTGTTCAATACATTAAAAATAAAATAATAATTAATAATAAAACCTTTTAATTTTAAGGATAACTAATGATTTCTTTCCAACAGATGAGAGAACCAGTCTAGTAAGAACCCTAACAATAAAACAAAATAAAAAACTAAATAATATCAACAATAGTATATATATAGTAAGAAAAGAACCATGATTATATATATATATATATATATATATATATATATATATATATATATATATATATATATATATATATATATATATATATATATATATATGGATAAGAGGCTAAGTTAGTGCAGCTGAATGAGACTTAATTAATGAAGGATGTCACTTAAACAGGTATAAAGTGGAAGAATTAAAGTGGTTTCAGGCAATCACAAGAACAATATATCACTTATAAACACCATCTGAAGATTTTTTTTTTTTTTTTTTTTTTTTGACAAAAAAAAATACATTAAATAAAATCCCATTTGTCGCTTTATATTATATAAGATTTGTTTTTTTCTTTGGGTTCTATTCATCAGAAACTTTCCTTTCTTGGTATGTGGGATGGAATTGAAATCTAACAAAGTCCTGTTCACCTACACTGCATCAGGTCTTCATAACAAGGAGGAAATATGTGTTCAGGGATGGAAGGGAGTATTGTGTATGTATTAAAATCATGAAATAAAGGGATGTAGAATTTATCGATGTGCCATGCATGAAGTACAACACAATGTAAAGGAATGCGAGTGTGGATTTGGAATTATTATTTTCTCAGTAAACAAGATGAAATATAAAGGTTTTTTGTTTATTTTTAAATTCTACCATATCATTGCCTTTTTCTTCAATGCTTCCTTAAGTGCAAATTCAATAACAACTTTAGTATTGAGAACAAGACTTATCCACCATCACAAACCTTCTACCATCTACTTTTGGTCTACTTTTTGAAGCCATTACTAAGAAACTATAAAACATCATAATGCAAAACTTACCATTGAGGCCCAAGGTAGAATTGAGACTGTCACGTGAGGCAGACCGGCACTCCTGGCACTCTTGGCACTCTTAGTATGGCACTTCTGTCCATCCTGTCCCTCTTAGTATGGTTCTGACTTCACCTGCAAACATTAGAAGTATTTAGTAAAGTTGTCTGTCATTATATCCTTCACACACCAATATCTTACTTCACATCCATTCTTAAGAAGCATTTAAACACACTTATAATCAGTGACATATATTACATGAGTAAATATTAGTTTCATGACCCACTCGATATCTTGTTACCTTTACAATGCACTGCAAATATAACCTCAGAAACTGTTTGAGGTGATCTGAACAAGTATCTGAGATTGAATTTGCAGTGCATTATAAAGGTAACGAGATATCGAATAGGACATGAAACTAATATTTACCATTATATGACCTACACTCACTTGATACCAATTAATAATCTAGTGTTTTAAATGAACGATCAGCAAGGTCATGACAATTAACCTCATGAGATCAGTTAATGCTGTGACCTCCTGACCTTGTGACCTCGCAGTGCATACTAAACCTAATGTCATGAGTTGCACTGCTACGCTACAAAGTTATATGTATATGTGAACGTTCTTCCATATGTTATTTTTGTTATAGTTTCAGTTTCATCTATGCAGTGGTGTTGATAGCAGTTGTAATGTGTGTATGTGAACTACAGGTTGTCTATCAATAATCCTGCAATCAATATTCCGGTTCCATCAGCTTTCCAGCATGAATTTCAGAGCACAGTTTCGAATTTCCCGAGTTGGTGCATCACTGTTTTTGGGAGGCACTGTTTATGTTTAGGTTTTGATGGCGCTGTACCCAGAATTAGGTGTTTGTTCATGACGGATTATTGATAGTCAACCTGTATTATGTTCTATTGTTACTATGCATACTTTGTCATGAACGTTACAATGAAGACTGTTGTACAATAGTGGAATGCATTTTATAACCATCACACATTAATGCCTTCAGGTCTCCGCACAAACTAATTAATCAACAATCAACAGAAGTGAACGAATCCTTTTTACACATGCGTTTTATACACATAGATTTATTAAACGTGTCGCCATCATGTGAAATATAAATAGCTGTGATTATATAATGTTATGAATGATTAATTAATACTTTCTTGTTAGACTAATTTTTATCATTGGTATGGTTAAGTTACGACAAAAAGCGACAAGACTGATTGGAATATCATGGTGTATGGTGATCAATTATAGTGATGCAAAGATTTATTGGTGAAGAAACTCATACTAAATCATGTCCGTAGTGATACATGATTATTCTTTAGTGTGATAAGTGTGAGTCTAGTGTGGTGGTGGCGCTGGTACTGGCCACCTCAGACCAAAAAGTGTTGTGAATTAAGGTCACTGATAAATAAAATCATACTAGTTATATATCTAACACACACACACACACACACACACACACACACACACACACACACACACACACACACACACACACATACATATATACCATTATTTCTAAAGAGGCAAACTAGTTCTGGTCCCAAAAATCTAAACCCAGAAAACTTCTCAAAAATTCTAAATAAACAAAAGTAGCTTTATAAATATTGACACACATTGGACTTTTTATATTTATTAATTTACTTGTCTATTCTATTAATTTTTTTATTTATTAGTTTGGTCTTGTCTGTACTTGGTGCTGACTTCCCTCAAGACTACTGATTACTATCCTTACTGTCCTTCTACTTGTCTATGTTGTTACTGCTGCCTCACCACCATCACTACCATCATCACCACCACCACCACCACCATCACCACCACCATCACCACCACCACCACTACTACCATACCCATAACTGGTGCCTCTTAATTAGGGGTTCACAATCTGGAATGTGTTCTGCGAGACACGAAGAAATTTAAATATAAGAAAATTTAATTCAAATTGAGATTCCATACGAATATATTGGAAGCTTTTCAGTATTGGCTTCAAAGCAAAACACAGTCCGATACAAACATAATGAGTAAGGTAACACCACTGTGAACAAGGAAGTACCTGATTTGAACTACTGGCACACAGTACTCAGTTTGGGACACTTGTAGTCATTGGAAGTGAGTGTGGCACAGTGCCAAGGTGGTGACACTGGCACACACACACAAGCAGTAATAACCTGTATTTGATGCCAGTTACTAGTCATCATAAGTACATAAATGAGCGTCCTTATAAAGGTCAGCTGGTAAGACGTACTGATGAGTGAAACGGTTTTGTGTATGAACAATTTTAGGTCATATTTTACACTGGCCATCAAATTTTATGCAACCATTTATGTTTTTGATGGGGAGGAATGAGAACTCAGTAGTCAGCAGCAACAATATATTATATTTTTGTGTAAATTGTTTAAGTTTTTCCCAAAGCACAAACAAAATGAAGTGTGAATTTGACACTCACATGTAAATATCCCAGTTTATGAAGGCAGATGACTTGCCTCTCAAATTAGGTTGAACTCTAACTGACTGTTGGTCCAATTCCTAGTGTCAACTTATTAACAATCAATTCCACCATTGTAAGGCTGCCGAGGACCACCCATTGTGTGTCACTAAGTGGTGGTGATGTGCAACCTTCATGTCACTTGTTTCATACATGTGTGTTTGTCATCCAGCTTGTCAAATGCTAGGATTAGTGGTGCCAAATTTTTACAAGTTTGTCCTAATGTTCATAAAACTGAGCACAAGAAATAATCTTTTTCTTCACTCCTTTTTACATTTATACTTAAAGAATGCAGGAAGAACACAAATCAATACTTAACTCATTAAAAAGATAACTATAGACCATATATTCTGGTCAGGTTAACAAGACCATTTCCTCTCACTAGGAGCTGCCATGAGCCTGGATTGAACCCACAACCTTTAGGTCCCGATAGATATTTTTTTGAGGGAGGAGGAGAAAAAGGAGTAAATGGAAGACCTAAGACCAATACAATGCAGCCTTTTCTTCCTCCTCCTCCTCCTCCTCCTCCTCTTCTTCTTCTTCATCATATATTCCAAGTAGTATTTAGAGGTTCAGGAAAATAATCAGACGGCATTCAGGTATAGTGAAGTAATTAATATCAACTAATACCACAGACTCCTTCCATTACAGCCTTCCATTCTAACTTATTCCTGGGGTAATATTTTCAACATGATACACACTTCATGTTTAGCAATTTTATATCAATGTTGTCTTCACTAATCCCACAATTATGATCCAATTCTACCATCATTATATTTCCATTCTCATGCTATGGAAGTATATACAGTATTTGTTCCACCACCTATATGTGACTCCCAATACCAATATAAGAAAAAGAATAAGAGTTAGGTTAATCTACAGTCCCGAGCTACAAGATAAGGCAATGTAAATACCAACAAAGACATAAGATGATGAAGCTAAGAAATCATCATCCTTAACTAATTTACTCCCATATCAAGGAGTTTTAATGTGACAATGTTTCAAGATATGCCTCTTAACTGAATATTTACTTGTGAAGCACATATCACATTTATTACATTCAAATTTCTTTCCCCCTACATGGATCTGTACGTGCTGACGTAAAGTAGCTTCCACGAAGAATTCTTTCCCACATTCAATACATTTAAAGTCTTTGATGCGACTGTGCAAGTTCATGTGTAATTTAGCGTTACTTTTCTGTGTAAATGTTTTCCCGCATTTGCCACACTTGTAATCCTTCTTGCCTGCGTGTCCATTGCGATGCCTCTTAAGATCACCTTTCAGAGTGAATGTCTTCTCACATATATCACATTTGAAGTTCCTTTCCAGTGTGTGGGTGAGTGTGTGCATGGTTAAGTTTCCTCTCTGATTGAAGTTCATCCCACACTCATCACATTTGAACTTCTTAACACCAGAGTGAATAGCATTGTGAGTTACCAGATGACTCTTCTTAATAAACAGCTTCCCACACGTCTCACATTGATATTTTCTCTTTGCTTGTTTATGCTTATCTAACGTATTACTTTTCTGTTCTGCATCTTCCATTGTGACTGACAACTGACTGACTGATGCCTGAAGCAGTACTTTAGTTGTTGTTTTGTTGCAGACACACACAACTATATCTTCAAGGTTGCTCTCGAGTTCTGAAAGAAATATAGACATAATGTTTCCTTGCGTTACTAACACTATACAAGACACTTTCCTCAACCTAATAATGGAATGAGAAGTAGGATAATGATGCTGTCTTGAATCTATATTAATTAAGTTATACACTCACTACATGTCCTACTTAGTTACAACACATAACATTTGGTAAAGATTCGTTTCTTGAATCACTCACTATTTTGGACAAAACTATTTTTTTCTGATGTGTTTTGAATTAATCTGATGTTTGTTTGTCATGCCATGCAACCTTTTATTTTCTTCTCTCAATAAGTGGAAAGTAAAGATTGCCACAATTTTGTTCTTATCAAAAGCAGATTCACGGTGCTCTCTTGAATCTACATTTATTAAGTTATCTACCTATCAATAGTTCTACTGTATTTACATCACACATATTATTTACAGGTAAGAAAAGAAGAAGGAAATCGTATCAGACCCACACACAACACATTCTTAAGTGTAAGTATTTGTCTGTAAAACGTAACAGGTACATAATATTTCACAAACCAAAGTATGTGTTGTGAATCAGATTAGTTAGTTAGTTAGTTAAGCATTATAGCAATACAGTTACCATACATTGATAGATAGATAAATAGACAGACAGACAGATAGATAGATAGATAGATATAAAACTGGGACACAGACCTAACACACATTTTACAGAACACCTCACTTGGACGCATCACACAAAACACCTATTCCCCCAGCCCTGCCACCAACACTGCCGTCACCACATTCACACTTGGACACAACCGCCTAAGCTCACACCTACACAAGCTGGGCATGACAGACAACACCCACTGCCCTTGGTGCCTTACACAACCACACACACACACACCCCAGAGCACCTCCTCCTACACTGTCCTCGCCACAACTACCACGGCATGGCATCCCTTGCCACCCCACACATACACACACCCCAGCACCTCCTACTACACTGTCCTCGCCACAACTACCACCGCATGGCATCCCTTGGCACCCTACACACACACACACCCCAACACCTCCTCCTACACTGTCCTCGCCACAACTACCACCGCATGGCATCCCTTGGCACCCCACACATACACATCCCCGAGCACCTCCTACTACACTGTCCTCGCCACAACTACCACCGCATGGCATCCTTTGGCACCCTACACCCACACACCCACCCCGAACACCACCTAATACACTGTCCTCGTCACAACTACCACGGCATGGCATCCTTTGGCACCCTACACACACACCCCAGAACACCTCCTACTACACTGTCCTCGCCATTACTCACACCTTATAGCACTCTTGGCACTCCTGTCGTCTCTTCACCTCCACAGACCAACAATAACTGACCTCTTAGGTGGCTCTCAGTACCCTTGCCTGACCTTCAAAGTGCTCAAATACACCATGAATTTCCTCCAGAAGACAGGTCAACTCAACACGATCCGATCCACTTACTCATCTGCAAACTGGACGGCCTAAGCAAATTCCCAACAAGATAGATAGATAAACACTTTACCTGTCGCCTTCCATTAATATAAATCATAATTACACATACAATATACCTGTCCTGGCGAATACTTAAAATAACTGTACATAATATAGGCGGTGTAATGACAGAAAGGAAGGGAAGGAGGAAAATAGAGTAAAAAAGGGAATAGATAAAGTTAATTTCATACTAGGTGTTAATTAGGTTTATTTAAAGTTAAATCCACTCCCTTTAAGCCTTCCAAGTATGTATGAGTAATAACAGTAAGTATTAAATGGTTTATTACCGTATTTATGAGGAGCTGAAGTCTTGTTGTTGTTGCCGTCCAGTCACTCCACGTGTCGCTCCTGATGATGATGATGATGGCTAACGAAACTGTCAACTTTACACCTCAGCGGGATTAATGTTATATTTACTCCTGTATGATAGAATATTGATTTATATATTCTTATTAAGCAATGTGGATAAACCTAGAAAGGCTTTAAATGGTTTCTTGGTTTTAGTTTATGTGATCAGCCTAGGGATGTGCGGTATTACTACTACTATTATTCCTACTATTATTATTACAACTACTACTGCTACTATTATTACTATTAATACTACTACTACTATCAATACTACTGCTGCCAATACTATTACTATTACTATTACCACTACTGCTACTATTACTTATACTACTTATATCACTACTATTACTACTAAGTACTAATTATACTTCTATGACCATTACTACTACTACTATCATCATTACTACTACTACTACTACTATTACTACTACTACTGGAAACATTGATCAGGTTTTAGAATTTAGTAGTCAGGTTAGGACACGTGAAAATGGGTACAAGGTAGAAAAACTTAGATTCAGGACAGACATAGGTAGATATTGGTTCACTAACAGTGAACAATTGGAATAGGCTGGGTAGATACGTAGACTAGTAAGTGGTGAGTCAATAGGTAGCTTTAAAAGACGGTTGGATCAGAGTATGGATAGGCATGACAGGTGGGATGGCTAAATATTGGATTATTCCAAGTGTTATTAATGCAGCATTAATAAATTTAATTAATATAATCAGTAAGAAAGTAAATATAACTACGTTTTTTTTTTTGGGGGGGGATTACTGAAATAAACGCCTCATTATTTTTTTGGTTTGTTTTTTACTTCCTTTAATCAAAAAACTTTTCGACAATACTGGTTACTGTCATCACAGGTACTAATATGTTGCTGTCTGTCTGTATACGTATATTGCCAGACTCTCATCTTAGAAAGTTAAGTAAGATTATAAAAAATTATGTATATTTTATCATAGTAATTAATTCTTACTGCAACACTTAACTAACAAACAACTAACAAACACTACAAATACAATGTTTTCACTCATCTATAATATTATCTACACCCTTTGCTGCCTAAAGGACAATGTTATCAAGCACTGTAGAATAAAGAATGTTAATTCATTACATCAAGAAAGCATTCACATTAGCCATTACGTAAAGAATGTCGGACTCAAAAAAATAATTTAGCAGAGCCTGGCAAATTTTCCTCACCCAGTCACTATATAAAAAAAAAAATCTAAACCTACCCCAACTAACGGGCAAAAGGCAGTCCATCATAGCCTCCCTAAACCCTATAGGCGCCAATGTTTTGAGGTAGAAAAAATAAATAAATAAACACAAAACACAAAAGTACACACCTCATTAATTGATCTTTTTTATTATCAATTGTAATCTCAAGTAAGCCTATTAATGTGTTTTTTTTTAACCATCCGCAGGTTTGTACTAAGAAACCATTTGTAACGAGGATAGAGACAATTTCCGGCGTCTCACTCTACTGCGCTACCAATGCCGAGCCAGAAATATTCTTTACAGGAAACGGGATGAACAGCAGAACAGCTTCACCAATGGAATGATGCAGCAATCACAGCATAGGGAACAGCACTATTTCAAACCAAGCAAAGGATATGCACAGCTGTGAAAGACGAGATATCATGATCCAATATTATCTCTACTCGTTAAGCAAGACATCACACGCGCGTTATGTCGGAAATTTTAAATAGCATACGCACATAAAGAGTGTACACGTAACCTTGACCTGACGAACTAAATATACAAATGTTATGTATGTAAATGAAAGCGTAAAAAATATTCATAAATTAATCAAAAATCACATTCTTGGTTAACTAATATATGTGATAAAAGATCCAGCTCGTGTTTGTACTTCCATATAATTGTTTTTTATATTCCTACTTTTTTCATGTAACTAATCTTATGTCTTCCTGTCCAACTTGTTTATAAGAATCTACTCAACACATTGCAGCAAGATTTAGCTCAAAAGGGACAGAAGCCAACACATTTGTGACAATTACCTATGTACGTCACTATGTACGCCAGTGTAAAAACAACGTACATGACAATACAATGAATTCAATCTTTATATAAATCCTCCTATAGTTTCATGTATGTATCACCAACCCTTTCATAATAGTGTACATGTATACATAGAGTGTGTGTGTTTTCATTATTGCAGCAGTGTTACAGTTTAGCTGCCAATAAGTTGATACATAAAACAAGAACATTACCGCTAAATGAATCTTTGACGCTAACTCAAAGGGCTTCCAGCTACCCATTACTCCCTTCAATCCCAAGCAGGTGTTCAGTATTCATTCCCTAGAGAGTCTAACACCATCCTCCCTTTACCCTGGAAAGATATGCAACAGAATCTTATTGAACTGAATGGCACAAGTGAGCAAAACTACTTTGGATAACTCGAAAAATTGGCCAACAAAATTTACCGATATATATTCAAAATCATGAAATAAAAGTTAACTACTGTACATATTGAAAACTAGATAAACTCAAAACCTCAAGTTGTTTGTTTCTTTCCATAAACCTGAACAAAAATATGATTGGAAAAAGGCCGCAATTACGGAACAATGAAAGGAGATTCAGGAATATAATCCTTGTAAAAAAGATGAACTAATGGTAGACATAATATAACTACAATCAGTTAAGAGAGATAAGTCTGATGCAATGATATCTAAACAACATTAAATTTACATGAGATCTACAAAATCAATTAATAGCTTCACCATTACTACATTACAATTGTGTGCTCCTTTCTTTTAACAATTCCTTTCACTAATTTAACATACACAGCTCACCACTACCCTGTCAAACAAAACAAAGCAGGAATTTACAGTATCTCATAAATGTATACAAATATTTCCTTCAAATCATTACTACAAATAAAATTCATAATTCTCAGTTTGTTTGCAAATTATGTATAAGTATTTACAAGTATGCATTGATTTCAGCTTCAACCAATGTTGTTGTTTTTTATGAGATAGTTATAAATGATTTTCATAACTATGTCATAATACAATGTACTTAGGGACAGCAAAGCTAATCATTACACAGTCCATGAACTCAATGCACAAAAGACTGCTAAGCCTTTAAGGAAACTGCTTACAGACGAGTTTGTGTAAATATTCTTCAAGATATAAGAAAATTTTGATGAACTTCCCTCCATTATTTACAAGATCGAAATTAATCATTCACTGATAGGTTTTTTTCTTATAATAATATTCCCAACAACCTTTAACGCAATGATATAAAAGGCTCAAATAACTATCCATCTTAATAATTACAGAAATCAATCTTCCTTTACATGAGAAATATGGCATCAAGAATGCATTAACCTAACTCCAATATTGGCCACTCAATACATATCAATGGGAACAGAACCACCTTTAACCCTGTCTTTATGGAGTGTGTTGTGTGTTATGGGAGGCAAAGGTTGTGTTCTCTCCTGCTTTGTGCATTAAAAGGTGACATAAAACCCTGGACTATGTATGGACTCAAGTGTGTGGCAAGGAATCACAAACTTTGACTTGACATCAATACAGAAAAAAACACAAAGATATTCATTGTTTTACTCTATCTCAGGTCACTAAAATCAGACACACTATGGGATGCTGCTTTGATTATTGGCAATTTTTGGTAAAATATATGAAAATTTGAAATAAAATCCAGTATACATATTAACAAATACTATATATATATATATATATATATATATATATATATATATATATATATATATATATATATATATATATATATAT
Organism: Cancer borealis; assembly: GCA_036785275.1. Lineage (NCBI taxonomy): Eukaryota > Metazoa > Arthropoda > Malacostraca > Decapoda > Cancridae > Cancer > Cancer borealis. The sequence continues at coordinate 78,012 of JAXIVD010001349.1, read as the reverse complement.
ATATATATATATATATATGTATAGTATATGTAATTATTCAATTGAAACTAAGCACCTTGTGTTTGATGTTTATCACCATCAATATCATCCAGTTCAGGACAGAATCCACACTCATAATTACTCTAACATTATTATTCTTAAAAAGAATTTGGTTTATGTGACTTCAAATTCCCGTAACTTTTTTTGAAAAAATTCTGACATTCTTTAGAAAGGAATTAAGAAAAGAGTTTCCTGTTGAAGTTAACATAATGAAGAATTCCTCCCTAACCTAATCCCTTGTCATAACGTATAAGTGAATAATGTAAAATGTTATGAAGGCTCATTCAAAATCTATCTTGAAAACTTAGGTAGAAATTTTTGTAACTTATACTCTATACAAATTGCCTTTTTATTCTATTACACAGAATATTCACATATACATTACCTTTTCTGAAAATAAATTAAAATTTTCTAAATACACACTGAGTAGCTTCTAAATGCAACATAAACTTGTGTATATATAGTGTACTAGGCAACACCTCAACCAGTACTGGTTCGAAAAAGGGCAATATTCTGTTGTATTATGCTAGTACTCGGTGCATCTCAACACACTCTAATACACTGTGCAAACCAACAAGTAAAAAAAAATATAATCTAATGTATATATATATATATATATATATATATATATATATATATATATATATATATATATATATATGTATGTATATATATATATATATATATATATATATATATATATATATATATATATATATATATATATATACTCCCGCCCAGCCCGTCCTCAGTCCCACTGCGTAACTTGCCTGACACGCTAAGTTGGGCAAAGTGTGCTTCTCTTGTCCTCTGGGGTGTGTATGAGTATGTGTGTATGTATGCCATTTCCTGCCTACACCCAACACACACACACACACACACACACACACACACACACACACACACACACACACACACAGGAGGATAGGATTTCCAGCCTTACGCTCACACCAGGATTGTAAGTTCACAAACTCTTGGCTTAATCCCATACCTATTGACTGCGTTTAAGGAGACGAACCTTTTTTGTCTCCATCCAACCCAGGATTTGAACCCATGACACCTCATTGGTGAGACAAGCGCTCAACCATTACACCACTGGAACGCCTGATACAACTTCATCAAGTCTCGTGTATAAAAAATAAACAAATGCTAAAAAACAATAAATCAAAAACATATACTTAACTTTGAATTTCCTGCCAAGGTTAATTGACATTTCTATAAACTTAATTGTTTTTCATACATTAGCATTCATATAGAAAGTTACTGGCAAATACATTAGGACAAGAGCATAGCTAGGCCTTGATGCAGCCTACTAAATTCTAAAGGAAAATACATCTTTCTTGTATAAACTCAAATAAATGTAAACAAATAAAAGAATATGCCTATGAGAGATCTATTTCTTTTATATATAATCAAATAAAACATATAATGGCAATAATAATTAGCTATAATATAAAACTGTTCCTTTCACAGTTACTGAAAATCTCATCCCAAACCTTACTTAGTCACAGTGAGAAGAGAATCACTGGTTATAGAACTCTGAATAGGATCGATTCTTTCCGGTTCTACGAGAGCGGACGGGAGATTCCACTTCCAACTTCGCCTCTAACTTGCCTTTCTCCACCTGGGAACGAGCTGGAGTGTCCGCCTTCCTTCCTCCACGCTCCTTACGGACATCCTTCAAGGACTTCACCTGATGTGAAGAAAATAAAAGTGTAAATACAACATGTGAAGGAGAAGGAGGAGGTGGAGGAGGAGGTGGAAAAAGTGAGAAGAACAAGAACAATAAATGCACTACGATCCATAAGACAACAAAGCTTACTTCAAACCAAACAAAATATTAACGAAAAATGGAAAAAATGAAAAATAAATATCAAAAACACAATATTTCAACTCTCGAATCTCTTCTATCAACCATAAAAAGGTTAATATTTAAAAGACGACAATATATATTAGCTTCAATGTCATCTTCTCCTTCTCCTCCTCTTCCTCCTCCTCCTCCTCCTCATCATCATCATCATCATCATCAAATCACCAAGTTCCTGAATAACCTAAGCTCAAACTCACCTTCTTCTGTCCATTAGTGAAACTTTTGATAGCATCTTGGCAATTATCTAAGTTCTCCTCGGGTTCCCAAGTGTTGTGTTTGGGTCCTTTATTCTTCCACTGCACCAAGTACTCCTTCTTTCCCCTCTTCTGTCTCTCATTCAGGATCTTCTCAACCTATGTACGAGGGAGAAAGAAATGTTAGGTTAGATGTGTTAGGTTGTGGTATCTTTTTGACAGGGTTCCTACTTCTTGTGCCAGTACCAGGAAGGGGAGAGGAACAGGGAAGTAGAGAAAGGGGAGGGGGAGGGGGGGAGGGGGAGGGGGGGGGAGGGGGAGGGGGAGCAAGAGAGAAAGTGTGTGTGTGTGTGTGTGTGTGTGTGTGTGTGTGTGTGTGTGTGTGTGTGTGTGTGTGTGTGTGTGTGTGTGTGTGTGTGTGTGAGGTGTCAACTTTACCCATACCTCTGAGCTTCTTCAGGGAGGGTAATGGCTGATGATCACGAGTCCAGCACGTGATCTTTCAGGCCGTGATAAATTACACACACACACACACACACACACACACACACACACAAGGAAAGGTAAGGGATGGCTTGTGTAATGATGAACAATATGGACTCCCCTCACAGCTCATTCACGAGGCATCAACAAAATGGTCTGATATTGCTATGAATTGTCTGTTTTCTGAATCAACTTCCATTCACTATTATGCGCCTCACTGGTGGTGGTTTGCACGTCTGACAAGTGTTGAAAAGTCCACACATCACAGCAAGACAAGTGAAGCAAGCCAGCAAGCCTAACCCAACATCCTTAGAAGTGTAGCAGACAGAGAACATAACTCAAACTGTGCTGACGTAAACAACTGAAGCTGGATCTTCATACACCAAACAGCAAACCTATTTTCACTGGCAACATGTGTAATGCTCGTCTCAGTTTTTGCAAAGAAATAACAAACATTTTACTGTTGAAGACTGAAGAAGAATGTTACGGAGCAATGAGTCAACTTTCCAGTGTGATCGAGAGACACGTAACAGGTTGACAATAAAAAACAAACAAAAAGTGACAGGTTTTCATAATGATTGTACCTTGTGCTTAAATAAGGATACTTAAGGTTACCTAAGATGCAGTGATAAGTGTATAAATAAGCTGATTCATGAACCTAGCTTGTAGAAGAAGGTGAAGAGATGACACTGTAATAACAATACGAACAAACAAATCACAATTGGAAGACTATGAATGTAATGACTAATAATGATATAAAATGAAAAAAAACTCCCTTAACTAAAATATATAATTGCTTCCTCATGTTTTGTGTCCCTACTTATACAATACACATTATCTATCCACTTACTGTAACTCGTAATCAAGAGGACATCAAGAGGGAAGTTCGAACTCACCTCTTTGTATCAGGTTTTCAGTATCTTACAAGTTGACTATAGATACTGACCTCATAGGCTTCCTCTTCCTTCTCATCTTCCTCTTCCTTCTCATCTTCCTCTTCCACCTCCTCCTCCTCCTCCTCCTCGAGGTGAGTGGTATTGAAGCGGTTCAACAGATCAGGACAGTTGAGTTCCTCCTCGGGAAGCCAAGAGTCATATTTTGCACTCCAGCCCTTCCATCGCACCTTGTACTCAGTGCGGCCCTTCACCCTCCGCATCTCCATGATATTTTGCACCTGGTGTAGTGTGGTGTTTTTTTTTTTTTATTGATAATCTACATAACTGTTTCCAATTATATTCATCATCATCATTAATTAACATCACTAGAACTATATGATTACTTATTTTATGGTTGGTATACTATACTATACTATCTACAGGAATATAGTTTTTTTTTTTTTTTTATGTTATTCTGCATATGAGTTAAGATATGATACTAAACTGTAAATGATTATGAAGCTATTCTAGTGATTGCAACCACTACTTGTACTTAATTTACTCTGTTTTACTAGCATAATTTTCAACACCAAATGCATGACCACTTGTTCAATTCCTTGACTATTATTTAAAGAGTATTCGTAAAGTTTAAAAAAATACTGCCACTTCTCAAACTTCATTTCTTATTCTTTTTCTCATCTGTACGTCACAAAACTGTCTCCAAACTACTAACACTAGATTGATTTTTCTGTTATAATAAACTAGATGAGTGTGATGATATGCATATTGCTTTTAAAGTGTGCTTGAGTGCAATATTGAAACTTAAAATAAAATTCATGAATAATGGTCTTCTGGAATACATGAATTTAAAAAAAAAATAACCTGAATAAACTACAGAAGAATTAATTACTGATGTCTGAAAAAAAGGTGATGATGGTAATGATGAAAAGTAAAGAAACTATTAATGGAAAGATATATTGAATGCCGGCAAGATTCAGTTTACCATAAAATCACAAACATCAAGAAGCAACGACTAAACGATAAGAAAAGTAGATGACAAGAGAAATATAAATAATTGAACGATTAATATGACAAACTTGAGACTAAAGGTACAATTGATTTCTTTAATTACTTTCATGAGAATACACATTTAAAATTTTCCACACCGTTTGCATGAAAATAATAAATAAAAGAGTTCGATCTCTTATAAAGCTGTCACCTTATACACAGGTTCCCTTAAAAAGAATCTGATCTCACTACCTTAACTCCATCCTTCCTTTCCTTCACCTACACAAGCTACCACAATCCTGCCGCAATAAACGACACAACTCCATAGATGATACGAGGTTTGAATGGCACACACAGACACGTAAATAACAATACAAGTTGACAATATTATGAGTGAGTGAGTGAGTTATTGGTGTATCGGCCTCCAAAAAATTCCTGGATAATTTTCTTTTGATTCTACACTTACAAATTACAGAATACAAAACAACTTATATAACTGCCAAACCAGAATTACAAATAATAAAGTAAGAATGTACAATGGTAGTGGTGGTGGAAGGGAGGAAGGGTTTCAATGAAGGCAAGAGAGAGAGAGACAAAAAGATGGAACTGGCCAGATGGGGAAGAGAAGGTTGGTTAGGATTACAAAGTTACCTCATAAGACTCCTCCACATTGCGTCCAGCTGTCTTGAAGTACTTGTTAAGCAGAGCATCACAATTAAGTTCTGCTTCAGGGACCCAGGAATCATCTCTTGGCCCAAAACCCTTCCACCGCACCTTGTACTCGGTGAATCTCCCTCGCACTCTATGGTCCACCACCGACTCCACCTGATATTTGTTCACATTCTCATTCACCTCCACACACATTCACATCAACATAATAGCACTCTTCTTGTTATTTAGAGAATGGCATGCCTCTGTCCCTCTGTCCTGTTGATCATAAGGCAGAGGAACAGTCTAAGATAGTAAGATTGAAGAGAATAGCATACAACCAAATGTTACTATGATTCATACAAGACAATTGCAGTCTGGTTTCTGCAAGGCATCACGACACCCATACACTTCCCACAGGTAAAGTGTATGGTAGTAATAACATGTATATATTTAGGGTAAAGATGCATACATAGCCAGATGTGTGACTGGCTATATTCTTTCTCTTCTACCTCATATTTCTCCTACAGTCCTCTTTCCAGGGTCCAGCGACAAGCGGGATTATTTTGAATGTATTTTTGTTGTTCCTTGGCCAGTACACTTTTAATGTAAAAAAATATATAACTAAATTAAATTATATATTTTGCTCTCGACGAATGTGTAACACAACAGAGGAAACTAATATTTTAATCTGAAGCTCATTTTTGTTTTTCATGAGTCACTGTGAATATGATTTGTGTATCTTGTTCATATTATTGTTGACATTATGACCTTGGTGTTGTGTTGTGACTGTTATCAAGAAACTCTCTCATCCTCTCTGATCACTGGGACTTCAAAACACAAGCATATCTTTGTTCTGTTATCAAGAAAGTGTCTCCTCATCCTCTGATCACTGGAACCTTAACGCACAAACACACATGTCTAGCCTCTCCACTTTCTATTCAAGGACCAACAATTTTTTCTATTATAATGAGCATATATATTTTTCCACTCAATCGTTTTCTTTAAATTCCACCAACACTCACTCATGACAATTGTGTATGGATATTACTCAGTGTTTCATCTTTATCTACAATATATCCATCTATTGTTATTATATTTTCTATTAACATTATCCTGCATGGCGAGATAAGAGTAATACATTCAATAAAATAACCGCTTATAATTAAATATGTTACAATCCGATCAAATTTCTACAAACTACAAACAATAATTTTAACGAGTAAATATTAACACCTTACCTCATATTCCACGGGTTCTTTTTTTAATGATCTCCCTGTAGGCTTGACAAGGGTAGGAAGGCGCCTCTTGGGTACCATAAGTTTGCGTGGCTTGGGCTCCGACCTCACCTTGGCTTTACGTGTGCGTGTTCCAGCCGGGATAACCTCATCTAGGAAGAATTTCACTCCATTAGGATCTCGTATGGACATAAAGTAGAGTCAAGACCTACACTCTTTATGCAGATTACACATGTCTAACCACCTGTAGTTAACACCTGATTTGATTACTGAGGGATAAGACTGTACAGCTAAACAGGACAACAACCTAACCTAACCCTTCTTCCCCTCTCTCTCTCTTCCTCTTCCATAACTGAACTTTCCTCTCTTTTTCTTTTCTCTAACCTAACCCAACCTCACCTTTCTCCCTCTTCCCTAACCAAAATCTAGCTTCCCTCTCTTTTTCTCTTCTCTAACCTCACCTTTCTTCCTCTCCCCTCCCTAAATCTTTCCCTCTCTCCCCTCCCCAACACAATAAGGTCATACACCCACCTTGGTCTTCATCCAGTTCACTGTAGGAGTAATGTATTGCCCTCCTGGTTTGCATGGTCATCTCTCCTCCCTCTGCTGGACGCTTCTTAGGGGCCATTGCAGCCTGTGGGAAGACATCAAGACATCAACATCACATGACATCAATCCCTCAAGCACTGTGATGTTAAGGTAACGTAGAAAGAATATCAAAGTTAAATAACACAGAGGCACAGAGTATGGTAGGGGTTAAGTTAGGTTAGGTTGGAGGTGGTGGGTCTGAGAGGACAACTGCTCAAAATAAAAGAGGATACAGTGCAAGAGTAAATGAGAGTAAAGAGAGAAAGGATAATAACAGGATAACAATATGCAAGGAGAGAGTGTAAGGATAGTAATAATAACATACTCCTCTTCTTCTGTCATCCCGTAGAAGGAGGACCTCTTAGAAACAGGCATTAGATACATAGAGAGATAGATAGATCACCGCTACAAGTATGTTACGAAGCCTCCTCTCCCACCAGCCACTTCCCTCTCCCTCTTCCCTTCCCACCATCGTTATATATCCTCCCTATTACCCTCTCTGTACTCTCTTAATACTACTACTACTATTACTATTACAATTTCTACTACTACTACTCCTCTCTCTAAAATTATACCCTATAGAATTAACATTTTCAGAAGCCCATCGGATTCACTTTAATTGTCGGTAATATTAGTTATGCTACATTATTATATCAGTATATTTTGGGATCATACGCTACACTTAAAAAATCTATATTACGCATCATTTGTGTAGTTTTTTATGGTGTGTGCGGTTGATTTCATACCAAAAAACTGGTTAATATTTCCTGATACACGCTTGCATTACCGGTAAAGTTACGTTTTAAGTACACACCACACACACACACACACATACACATACACACACACACACACACACACACACACACATACGGCTGTCCAACCCATTACCAAGACATTAATTAAGGTCAATAATATGTTCTAATTCAACCACTGTTCTTAGATAGATTTTCATGTGTATGGTATGTAGCTAATACTTCCCTTATTAGTTTATAAGTATAGTATATTTTCTGTATAATAATTCTGATCCATAAAATTTTCTATTGACTCTTCTTTGCACCTATAACCGTCAACTCATGCTTCATGTTTATTTGTTGCAACACTTCAATGAACTAAATGGATTTCATCATTATCATCATCATCATCATCATTATAACACTATATCTTATTCTAGGTGCAGTGTTGGGGTGCAATTAGTCACAACCTTAATCCCAATCCAATTAATTCCCTTCACTACTTCATTACCACAGTAATTACCAAGAGACTATGGAGTCAGTGATTATGTTAAGTGCATTTCTCTGTTTCTCAGTCGTGTCATTCGTAGTTGCTTTTTAATATATTCACACTACTGACTGACTACCTTTACTTTGAGGCAATCCCAATCCAGCCGACGTATGTTCTGTCATCACAAAAACGGATTGGTTTCTCTCAATTGTTCTGTGGTGTATCTTGTCTAGTTTCAAGGTTATTCCTCTTGGTTGCTTGAGAGAAAGGTTCTGTCATTCAGCGAGTCCATTCGTTGTAGCATCTTGAAACTCTCTAAAGCATGCCCTCCTTTGCCTTGCTTTCTCTGTTTTAAGGTGATGAGTCCCGAGTTATGTGAGTTGTTTTTCTATAAGGTTTGTACTAGGTTGAGAAGCCTGACTTGAATACCCAGACACCTATATAACATTTCATTCAGATAAAATTACATTACACTTTTCTAACATTTCAATACTGTTTTTTGTTCACTTGGATTGATGTAGAAGCCTCAAGGATAATGGAAGAAAGCTATGCATGTCTCTTACTCTTATTAAAGTTATATATTAACCTATAACCTCACAATGCTTATTTATTATCACCACCATTGTTTAGCATTGATTAAACTTGCTCCCCTAACCTCATTTTTCTATAATTAAGGTAGGCAATGAATCAACCAATCACTAAATTAAGCAAACAAAATTGATGAAGGAGGCCCAATAGGGTTCCTCACCTTGTATTCAAACGTTCTTCCCGAAATTTCGAGGAATTCATTGATGAGGTCTTCACAATTGAGTTCTGATGCCGGTAGCCAGGTGTCATCCTTTTCAGAGTAGCCCACCCAGCGCACACGGAACTTGACTGGACACTTCCACCTCCGCCGGCACTCCATGTCCACAATCTGCTCCACCTGTACAAGCACCACACTCCTTGTTCAGTCTGTCCTTACTTAGATGAGGTCATTTTCTTACTTCATATAGCTAACAAGCATTGCAATCAAAGTAATATGCAGAATAACACTTACTTAGATGAGGTTATTTTCTTACTTCATAGAATAAGCATTGCAATAAGGTAATATGCAAAATAAGTCTTACTTACATGAGGTCATTTTCTTACTTCATATAGCTAACATTGCAAGAAAGTTATATGCAAAAATAACAGGTAATTTTCTTATTTCATATAACAAGCATTGCAATAATGTAATATGCAAAATAACAGAGTAAAATATTTAAAAAATTACTGTTTTGCTTTTAAGTTGTACACTTCTCAATGCATCAATTTTCTTACTTCATAAAACAAACATTGCAAGAAAATAATATGAAAAATAACAGAGTAAAATATATATATAAAAAAAGACTGTTTTGCTTATTATTAAGTTGAACACTTTACTCAATGTATTAATTTTAAACATAATGGCACAATATTAACATTGTGTGATAAGTGTTACAAAAGTTCTAAGGATATGTGGTTCCCATCCCCCAATCCAATACCTTTTAGTTGCACCTCGGGATGAAGAGCTTCAAAAAATTTGATTGCAAGAGTTATCGATGCTAATGACAGATTATTAATATGACGGCTGACACGTGACAAACATCGGTTGCTATTGAGGTGTATGTTATGGGGGGTTTTTTATTATTGTTTGAGTAAAGATTGACTTGGGTTGAGAAAAATAAAATAATGCATATATATTTTTTTTTTTCTTCTTAAGCAATACTAATCAGGATTGACTTATTTCAGAATTATAAATTATGAATGTATGAAAGTTAAAATGCATGCCAGGTCAAAGTATTCTAGAGGACATTTCTGCCGTGCCCATCCCTTGCATTGTGTTCCAGAGATAATTATTAATGATGAAAATGACTGAATGAAGCACGTTAATTACTATGAAATAGAATTTTTAATATGCGATCAGCTTATATGACAAGTTATGTTAAGTACGTAGGTAGCAGTTCTAGAAGAGAAAATTAAATAAACTGAATATTACCTGCCAATACTCTTTAATCAGTATCCCTTTTTAATAATAAATGTTGAATTAAATAGACTAGACTAATATTACTTCCTACCACTCTTTGATCATTACCTCTTTTCAATAATAAATGTTGTAGTTACAGGTATAACACTACACCTGCCTCTACTGTGTTTTCCTTACGTCAACATTTTTTGCCCTAATGTTTACAAGTTTGAGTGATAGCAAAGCAGTTTCAGCAATACTCAGAATCACTAACCTAACCTAGTCACCTTATACTGCAAGCCCTTAACCCTTACTGAAAGCCCTTAGCTCTTACTGAAAGCCCTTAGCACTTACTGGAAGCCCTTAATACTTACTGGTAAATTTATAGTGAACAGACAATATGACAAAAAAAGTGCATTACCCAACGGTGGATTAACATTACAACATAAAAGAATAACTTTAGAAAAGCAGCAACATTACTGAATGATTCAAAATTTACATATATATAAAAAATACTTCAATAAATCTTTCATGTCAACATAGCATATCTTCCCAAAATATATAGATTCATACTGTAATATTCCACTAGGTTGTTTGTGAAAAAATAAAAATTCTGGTAGTAAAGATTCGTATGTCATTTCACACGTAACTACATTCATCTCCTCCTCTTGATAGTCGTAGTGATGTAGATTTGCTATTGCCTTTACTCTCCTCACTATCCTGCCTCATGCCTCATTACCCTCCTCCGACCCTGCCTCATTGCCCTCCTCCAGCCCTGCCTCATTGCCCTCCTCCAATCCTGCCTCTTGCTTCACTATCCTGCCTCATCCGTCACTATCCTGCCTCCTTGCTCTCCTCGTCCACCCATGCCTCCTCCAGCCTCATAATAAGTCAAGGTCACCGATGGCAAAGGAGCATCTCACCTCATCATCTCATTAACCTAACATTTATAACATTAACTAACCTAACATTTATAAAATTCACCAACCTACCATTTATAACATTCACTAACCTAGCATTTATAACATTAACTAACCTAGCATTCTATAACACGTAGTAGCTACACGCAGACTTATTGGTGATTTATTTAGATTACACAAATATTTCCTCGAGCGCTGAATACACACACTGAATGGAATAATAATAATAATATTAATAATAATAATAATAATAATAATAATAATAATAATAATAATAATGATGATAATAACAACAATAATAATAAAAAATCATAATGATAATACGACAGGAAATTAGAGATATTAAACGGTTTCAGGTAAAATGGAGATAGATTAGCCTACTAATTTTGAGGCACGGACTATTTTTGCTTTAACAAGTTTCCGGCAGTTGATATATACTGTATGATAATGTGCAATCTTAATTTTAACTGATAAGTATGTATTAACCTCGGGAGAACAAGCTAATGTTATCTAAATATCATCCACGGTTTCCTGTTTACGCGAACCAGAGTAAAATTTCAGTTCTACGCAATGACAAATATCTTCCATTACCGCTAAAATTACAAACATCAAATGCCATGAGCATTAGCTAATTTTCACTATTATAATGAGGTTGACAGTGAGTATATGCAGTATAATATTAACAATTATAACGAGTATTAAGTTTATAAGCGGCAGGAACCAAGTTCAACGCCTTGGCTTCATCCCTTCGTCACTAGCAAGCAAGCACACACACACACACACCCTCACACACACTAAAATTGGTTAATTAACATATATACCAGTGTTCTTCTGACTATTAATTAACCTCACCTCAAATGTGCCATCATCAATAGGTGCTTCCTCCTCCTCGTCTTCCTTGTGGGGTGGAGGTGTATCTACGCCTCCTTCGTCGTCAGTGGTCAGGTCACCTTCTGCTCCCACCTCCTCGTCCTTCAATATATCACAGTCCGCGTCACCATTAAGCTTGTTCTTATTACCCATGACTGTCTGTGGTTAATGTGGTGATTGTAGTAATATGTGCGTGCAGAGTGCCAGCAGGTATGAGCTGTGCCTGCTGTGTTCCTGCTGGAGCTGTTTCTCGCTGTGCCTAGCGTCGCTTCGCCTGTCTGCTGATGTGCCAATTCTCCTTCTAACTCACTCCTATTTATCACTCCTGTCTTATATAACCTCGTAATTTATGGTTTATTGTTGTATGTTACGCCTAGTGTGGTTTAGTTTCTGTTGTATTGTGTACACGTTATTTTTCCGTAACGTTTAAAAATATGTGTGTGTGTGTGTGTAGGAATGTGTGGCATCTATGTTACTTCTAATGCATTTTCTTTTTTTTCTTTTTTTTTCTGTGTTTGGTGTGTGTGCATTTGGCTTGTGACATATTATTGTGAGTGTGTGAATGATGTCCAGTGTTGTTTAGAAAGAAAGGAGTATCAACGTGTTTATTGACGTGAAATATATTTTTATTTAGCACTTGGAAAATGGATGAAATTGTCTTGTATTGGGTGTAGGAGGAAGGTCATGCAGTATATACACACACACACGTAGTACATAAGACTCAATTCTCCGTGGCACTAGTTAGGGACACTAACACACACCACATTATAAGCCTATCAATTAGCATGAATATTACTTTAGCTAGTTATAAGCAGTTATAACGCAGGTCAGGAAAGGGAGGGAATTGAGCTGCCATTAGTGTACAGTATTAGGCCCGTGATTTCAGTAGCAAATTAAAATATTAGAGATTAATTGATATATAATCTCAAGTGATTGAATTGTTTGTCCAGAAGTCATTAAAATATTAAAAGCAAGATCTGTACATATTTTTAGCAAGGTTACACGTATAAATCAAAGACCCACGTGAGAGATAGAATGAAAAATGTAAAACTCGTTATCAATAAAAACAGTAATAAAGACACATAGAAAGATTAAAAAGATATAATCTTTTTTTCTCTTCTTTATTGTATTATTGAGAGGATAAGAAGGAGTAGCCAGGATAGGACACGTGAAAATGGATACAAGCTAGAAAAGCTTAGATTCAGGACAGACATAGGTAGATATTGGTTCACAAACAGAGTCGTGAACGATTGGAATAGGCTGGATAGACACGTAGTAAGTGCTGAGTCAATAGGTAGCTTTAAAAGACGGTTGGATGAGAGTATGGATAGGGATGACAGGTGGGATGGCTAAATATTGGATTATTCCAAGGGTGGGGGACAAGGAACTGCCTCGTGTAGGTCATTAACTGGCCTCTTGCAGTCTCCCCATTTCTTATGTTCTTATGAATAGTGTTCTATGCTGGTCCTATATCTATTACACACCTGCGTCCACCCGGCATTAGCTCTGACCCAACAAAAATGCATAGAGCATGTTGCTGTGTTGAGAGAGAGAGAGAGAGAGAGAGAGAGAGAGAGAGAGAGAGAGAGAGAGAATTAAATAATCCTCCCGAATGATAACTATAGACTATATCATAGTTCTGAGAGAGAGAGAGAGAGAGAGAGAGAGAGAGAGAGAGAGAGAGAGAGAGAGAGAGAGAGAGAGAGAGAGAGAGAGAGAGAGAGAGAGAGAGAGAGAGAGAGAGAGAGAGAGTATATGATTAACCGGTAAAAAAAAAATTGTGCAATGAGAAAGAATTATAATGTTAAATATAATGGAGTACTTTAATTTAGGAGGGCAGTAGTGATACCGTTTATGTTTTTTGGCTTCTAACTTTATTTATTGTTATGAAATAGCTAATCACTCATATATACAATTACTCTGTTATAAATATACATCACCACATATATAAAGAATAGACTCGGAGCCTTTCATCATTAGACCCCAATATATGAACACAACTGAATCAATAAAAGAAGCAATGAACTAAGAATCCTGAACGTATATATATATAATAATAATAATCATTAAAAAATATCAAATTGAATGTTATAATTATTTCCTCAAAGATAGACAAACATTCTCTGAAATATGAAATGTTGAAAGAAAATGAAGTGAATGCAAATATTCCCACATAAAAAAAAAATTAACTTGCCAGACAGCATATACAAACATAGGATAGGAATCTATTTATGATCCTGCAGTCCTTGCTAAACAATTAAATTAAGCCAATGAAATGAAGGCATGATGAGGTTGAAAGGAGACTGGACAGGTTAGGTGATGAAGAGAGAGGGACACTATGTTCTGTCCACTCAAAGCACATCATTCATATTCTTTGCATCAGTGAGAACTTTGAGACAATGCTACATCTTTACGATAACATGTTGCGACCTTCACCAGCCTCTCACTCATCAAGAATCACGATACTTCTCCAATAACTGACCACACATTCAGTAAGATATGCATTACAAATTTACAAAATATCCATTAACTATAAAATCTTTAACATTCCAATAACCACATGAACAAAATTTCTTCAGTAATCAGCATAGATCATCCATATTCAATAAGATTAAATTATCCCCCCCCCCAATTAGGTAGTTAATAGACCCTATAGTTCTGCTAGGGTTAGTGAGAGAGCGCTGACCCTCTCACCAAGTAGCTGCCGTGACCCAGGATCAAACTCACAGCCTATAGACCACGAGACGACCACAGCACCACAGAGCCACTCAGACCCTGAATCATTGAGACTTGCTGGGCCTATAAGGTGTCCGCTAAGTCCAATGTGTTTGCAACAAGTAATATTTTCATCCAAAACAACAATAAGTACTTTCCCCTGAACTGTGTGCATATTTACCCGACAAGGTTTTCAACCCCAAGGTTGTCCCCAAAGAGCTTCATGCGTCTCTGGGGTGTTTTACGACTCAACTCTCCATAAACTTAACTGATAGATACTGGAGACTGTAATCTGTTTACTTATATCATGAGGAATATTGCTAATGCTTAGAAAAGACTGAATAGTTTGTTTGCATTTGCTACTATTTCACCCTAGCATAGATTAACCATTAAGCTCAGAATGGTTGAGTTTTATACAAGGCAGCAGGAATACAGCAATTCCTCACTTTATCTTGAACTCAAATCACCCAGTTTCTTTGATAATAGTATGGCAAAATTAACAACAATAACAATGACAACAACAACAAATAAAAGTATCTTTCTATACAATCTGAAATATTTGTCACTGTATTTTGATAAATGGGAATGTTGCTACCCACAATTCTCTGCTATGAGATGCATCACTACACACCCGTACAACACAAGTCTCATAGCATGTCGTGCCGCTTGTCACTTGCTCAATGTTAATCACCAAGGAAAAACAGCTCTAATGATTTCCTGACTCATATTCAGAGTCATCAACAACATGATACGGAAAAATAAAACTCTAGTATGAAGTTATGAACAGTGTGTGTGAAAAGGTTACATTATCCTTAGTTAGTTAATCGCTTGGCACCTTGACGCAACACCTCTTAGTAGTGTTTGCTGAAGGTTATAATTAGCCTCACTGACGTCAACAGTACTTGTCTTTCGGACAAGTGACGTCAATTACCATGAATAAAGTGGATATAATCTTCCTCAACCAAGAGTAAATTAGATGTTTTGATGAGATAGAAATGTTATGAACAGATTCTTGGGGTAAATATATGGTTATGTGACATATGAAATACCGAATAGTGGATCGAACATAACTTTCAAAATGGATAACAGTCGTATATATCTTCCTGTTAGAATAAATGAAAATACTGATGCTTAGTGTGCTATTGAAGAAGTTGGTAACAAACTAAACTTCAGTGAATTAGAGAATGCTTTACAAATATTCAGATCTAAGGAATAAAGCAAATCTAAAAAAATAAATCAATCACAAGGAAATAATACTTGTTCAGAATAGTAAATTATCAAAAAACTCAACAAATATAAACATGACAGTTAAAGACATATTGCACATCCTGATATTAAAAATGAATACGAAAAACAACTATTTTAATGTCAATACTAAATAAACAGTTTAAGAAAGTATTTAATATTTTTATAGATTGGTGTATGAGAGAAATGAGTTAAAGTGTGAAGTGTAGGTGCAAGACTGAAGACTGAAAACTGAACTGAAGACTGAAAACTGAACTGAAGACTGAAGGTAATAGGTTGGGTTGGGTTGGGTGTGGTAGCATATCTGTTTGCATATGACAATGTGTTTCTTGCAGAGTGAAGAGGGATCTAAGAGAGTGGTGGAAGAACTTTATAACATAAGTATGAGAAGAAAGCTAAAAGTGAATACTGGAAAAAGTTGTGACAGAAGGAAGTAGAAGTGGTTGACTAAGATATATATAAAAATGATCACACCATCAAACTAGTAAGAAATTATTTAAGGAAGAGAATAAAGAGTTAGGAAAACAGGACTTAGGAACACACGCCCTTGTGAGGCAAATAATAAAAGTGAAAGAATGGCACAAACACACATTATTCCATTTAACAAAATATATGATATCTGACACCACAAAGAAAGAAAATAGCATTGGAAGGTTTCACAAATCCATCAAAAGAAGAGAAGTCTGTGAATCGATTGTACGTAATTTGTTTCTAGATGCTGTCTAATATTCGGACAAACATAAATATAATCTATTATGTTTCTTATGTGTTCATATTTACACTCATACTTGGGGATTTTAAACAAGGATTTCCAATATAAAAAATAAACTTCTACTGCAAAGAATAGAAATACTGAATACTTCAATCAAAAATTTTTTTATATTTAATAAAAAGCTTTTATTCATCATCATAAAACATTTCTTTATACAAAAGTTTCAACAAAAAACTTTAAATCAAGTCTGTAAGAAAATGTGAGGTAAGGATGTGACCGTAAATAGAATTAACACAACCCTTTCCTGATCTGCCACTACTAACTCTTACTTATTGAAAGAAGTTTGGGATCTTTTAAACATTACAAGGAAGTTTAAATGAAGACACAAAAATAACTAGTCTCCTTGAAAGATAAAAGTGGTTTTGGACATTGGTTTGAATCACCTTTGTAAATGAATCTATGAAGTCAAGTATGGTATGACAGCATGTAAAAAAAATAATAATAAAAAAAATATATATATAAAAAGATACATTTCTTTCTGTGTTATGTGCCAGTCATCCATGATATTGGTAGTGGATCGCATGGGTTGAAATATATACTATGGAAAAATTTATATCCATCTAAGGAATATGAAGGAGGATGATTCAATAGCATCTGCCAGACTTTAAAAATCCATAATAGGGTTTCCAGTTCCTTGCTATCATCTTCCAGAAAATATTTTTATCTTCATATTAAATGTAAAGTATGAAATAAACAATCACAGTAAATTATATAGTTTAGTATGACTGTAGATAAGATAAGCATTAAAATTTACTCTAAAGAAAAATCTGCATTATCAGCAAAACTGTTTAAAGAAATGTTTAGTCTCCTGAAATCACTCTGCCTTGTCAACCGTCTAGTTAACTGTGCCACTCAACAGACTACCAGCAATGTGGGAATGATATGTAGCCAAGAACAGAACTACTCATCTCTATATATACAAACACACCAAACCCTAACCAAGAATTCACGGGATGGTATATTAAGTGGCCTTGAACTTGAATTTTCTTTAACTAGTGATGAAATTTTGAATGTTAACATCTCCCACATTTTGATTTAATACGCTAGCCTCAAATAATGTAGTAAATATGGAATTCCTAAGTTCTCCGCTCTAGGAAAGTGAAATATCAATGTAGGAGTGAAACGTTAATGGTGGTAGTGGTGTTAAGATGACCTGACCTAATCTGACCTGACCACCTTCACCCTATAGGATTCCACTACTTGTACAGCATAACCTCCACTTCCCACTTGATATCTTAAAATCCTTGAGAGGTATTCCAAAATCAATACAGAGTTAAGAGAAAGTTCAAGTATGATACACAGAAGAGAAAAGGAGAAAACAAGCACCAGAGAAGTTATTTATCACTTTTGTGGAATATATAACACAAAGCAAAGGCCATACCATTCTTTTTTTGCCTAAATATTTTGAATACAAAAATAATACTTAAACAAATAGTGTCTTTAAACTTTTTACATGAATAAGATAAAAACCTAAAAATCTCTAAAAAAAAATTCTGCCTAGTATATTTTCAAAACAAAAGACTAAACGTATATATAAATTTATACAATAACTATTTTGATGTATAAATACATTACCTTTATATGTTGTACAACTTGCATAAGCATACAGCAATCTTCTTACTTTACAGAAGAGGATATAGATTCAGAATGTAATGAGGAGTTGAATTGCATTATGATGACTTAATCCCACCCAAAGTTTCAATAATTATGCATGTCAATAAACTTTATAAAACTTTTGGATACTATATGCTATTGAAACCCTACAAGAGGAAGCCAAACTATTACCAGTATCACAAATGCTTTATGATTCCATTTTGTTCATTTCTCTCGGTAACTTTAACTTTAACTCCCCCACTTAAGGAGAGCATCCCCTTGCCTTACCTAGGGATCACCAGGCGACCTATCCTGTGATAGGGACTTGTTGAGGGATGATGTGGAGTTGATGTGGTGACGTACACTTGGGTGAGTGATGCTGAAGACTATACCGATGCGCAGGAAAAATCTACGCAGAACAGCTCTTAATTCCGGCTTGAGATTGAAGCATGTGATTTCGCACAAGAATGGGTAATAGTTTGAGGCGTGGGCAGCAAACTGTGGGGAGAGAGAGAGAGAGGAATAATTAGATGATGAACTTAGCTATATACCTTTTTTTTTTTATCTTTGCACAATCCTAAACATAACTAAACATAATGAAAACAGACTAAATCTAACCAAACCTAACGTAACTTTAAAAAAAAAATCTTACTTCCTACAATCCCAAACCAGACTCATTACAATAGAATTTTCATCATACTTTATTTTCAATTTTTTTTTGTCATTAGGAAGTGATAATTCTTCTCCTCCATAAACTCACCTGTTCATTGGACATTTTGTGTATATTAGTGAGGAAGAGAAGGATGAGGTTAGTCCAAGCCTCCCGGTGAGTCTCAGGCAAGGACAGGAAATACTCCAAGCCTGACCGACACACAGAGATCAACCGCTCCTGAATCTGAAGAAAAAGAAATTCAGATTATTACTACTATCATTATTATTGTTGATTGCTTTTGTTTTGTTAAGTGCTTTTTATATTACTATTATTCATTTAGTAGTACAGTATCATAAAATTTCCAGGGAATCTGATTATCTCATTAGTTACTAAAGTGAATAATTTTTCTTCTAATGATGAAAAAAAAACCTGCTGTGCTTACCTGTGGCCATTCTTTCTCCCTGGACGGATCACCTAACATTCTGAAGAGGATTCTTAGTGCACAAGCGAGTGATTGAGTCTCCTGCTTCAGTAAATTGGGCTTAACACTTCCCTTGAAACCTGAAATGAAACCATGGTAAAAAGATATCAATAAAAATATACATGGATTACTAGGAATATAGATAGATAATGCTTGAGAGTAGTAAAGTTTATAGATACCTGAATATTTTATCAAAACAGAAATATATAAGTAAATTTAAAAGTGTGGAAGACTAAATTAATTATACTTATGTGAAATTAACTCTTGTAATACACCTAATTCCTACCTGCTTTCCATAACAGATTCCTTTGTTCATGGTTAGAGTTGAACATCTTAGCGAAGGAGTGTGACGCCATGAGACAGTCTAGGAGGGTGAAGAGTTGCATGGCGGTGAGGTGGCGGTACATCCCTTGGTCCTCCCTCTGCTCCCTTATCACCTCCATTGCATCGCCAGCCTGGGTCAAAACCACATCAAAAACAAGCATGAGAAACAAGGACAAAGAAGGTGAGGAGGAGGCAGCCGGCGTCCATACAGAATTGTGGAGTTGTAGAAAAAATAAAAAGAATTACACTGAGATGGTATAGACATAATTAATACATAGATGAAGTAAGGAAGTAAGGAAAAAAACATTGGTGATTAAAAAACATAGATGACATAAAAAAGAAGTGTGATATGAAATATGGAGTAAAAATATTAGACCAAATCTCACTTACCTGGGCAAGAGCTAAATTTTCCTGGTCCTCCTTTTTGCTAGTGGCCGGGAAGAAGACTATGTTATCGATGCATTGGATGAGCTCAAGCTGCACCACACACCGGATCAGAAGGCCAGAAAAGGCTCCTCCACCAATCTGAAAGAAGGAAAAATACAAAGGTTAGACTTATTTTCCTCCTACTCTTAATGGCAGATGCAGTCCCCTCCCTAATTCTCCTCTTCTACCTCTACTACATCTAACTCTCTCCGTACACTTACATTATGTGCAGAGGGATGTTCTGAGGGTCTCCAGGTGAGGAGTGCTTGAGGCAGCGTACAGTTGAAGATGTCCAACAGGCACTGGCAGGTCTTGTCCCAGGTCTGTGTGTCTAGCTTGGGCCCGTTGCTGATCACAAAGTTCTCAAGACAGTTTGTACCAGAACGGGCTAACTGTTCATTATCTGTGGGTTAGTGTAGGGAAATAGCATTATTATACGTCTAGTTTTGATGTGTAATTGTATCATTATAAAAGAATTAGCCATGACACAACCTATTTTTCACTGTTTGCTATCTATTAGTTATGCAAGACTAGAATTATGTAACTTGTCATATCATGGTATCTGTAACTAATATAACTTGTAGCCCTTCTAATGTATATATAAAAAAATAAATAAATAAATAAACTCTTGGGTATATGATAGTAGTTTATTGAGACCCACCTTGCTGCACACACCAGTGGAGTTGAGTGTACAGATCCTGCAGAAGGATGGGACACAACACATCAAAGTACTGAGTGAACACATCCACAATGGCGTACAGGGCGTGGTTACAAGTTGTTGTCATCCACTCGTTCTTCTGAAAAGGTCGTCATCACAATAAATTAAACTGAAACTAATACTGAACTTTTTTTTCATATACGTATCTATTTCTCTCTATCTGTAATGTTTTTTTGCTTATGGGAATTGCCTTGGAAGAGGGGACAACAGAGAAATGTATAGGTTAGGAAAGAAGAAAAAAAAGTTACATAGAGAGAAGTTAAATATATAATGATAAAATTAATATCCTTGGTAAGCAATGTTGTCTCGATATCAAAAGTAATATAGTACACGTCAAATTAAACTGTTATTATAAGCTTGAATGTACACTTGACTGCATACAAAACAGTCACATCAACGCCGTGCCACACTCAAGCACCTCTATTAGTACTTACACACCGACACTCCTTCTCTCGGCACCCAAGTAATGCAACATACACTCACTCCCACATGCTTTACAATCCACACACACACACACATACACACATACAGTCCACATGCATTATAATCCACACATACACCTTCTGCAACCACCACCACCAAAACACACCACCATCACCACCACCACCACCACCACCACCACCAGGCCAGGTTAGTAAGTGCAGCACATATTAGTAAGAACACGGTTTAGTTAGTAAGCATGAAAGTGTTATGAGACGTGCAAAGTGAGTGTCTCAACACACTCATAACACAAACCTCGGCCTGCCTCTCGTTTAACTCCACTGGATTCTGTGACAAAAAGGAAAATAATAAATAAACAAATTGAACTAAATATTAATGTTGCCGATATGTAGACGTGTCAGTACTTGAGGCATAAAATATATGAGTAATTTTACGACTATAAAGTAAATATATAATGGGATATATAGAAAAAAATAACTACATTTTCTTGTTTTATAACTAATCTGTGTTTTTCTGACATTTAATTTACTATTCCAAGAAAACTAGTGACAAAAAAAAAAAAAAAAAAAAACTTATACTCCTAATGTAGTTTTTTAGTTCATAATTATACAGTTTTATGTATTGAAAGACAACCAATGGATCAGAAACAAGAAAACTAATGCAAAAAAAAATAATACTTGTACTGCTAATATAGTTTGGTGGCTGATAATTATACACTATTATGCAATCAAAGACAACCTAAGGATAAGTAACAATCAACTTGCCTCTGTTTGCTGCTCGGGAAGTTTCATGTTATCAAATATTCTGAACAATATTTTGAAGAGATCCTTCCACCAGTGCGGAGAAAATGATCCGCCGTAGTTTTTCACCACCTGCAACAACAACAACAACAACAACAACTATTAATAACAACACTACACATATAAACTGTAAACTGAACACTTGTAAATAAGATGAACAGCTGATGAAAATATATTTTGTATCATCATCATCGATACCTCAGAATTAAAAACAGTATCATTTCTCTTGAATAAAGCACATTTGGATTGAAACACCACTATGACCTTACCTCAAACAGTACTGTGAGTGCACGCGTCCGTACATCCAGCTTGCAGCGAGTAATGATGCAAGACAGTTCAAAGAGGATGGGGAACCAGCCTCTCACCCACACCCTGTCATCGGCACACACTGTCACGTCCTCAAGGTTGTGCTCACGGAACATCTGGGAAAAGGGTTACCAATGCAAAAAACAACCTTATAGTATTCTGTGATGATTAATTTTTTTTTTTATATTATGTATTATGGAGTTTATGTAAAGATTTAGTGTCTATGTATTGTATAGAGATGTACAGTTAATTTTATCTAGTATTCAATCATGATCAGAATCCACGTAGCCAATTTTTTTTGACATACCTGTGCTTAGATATAATGCAACATACAAACATACAGACATAAGGACATTGATTGAAAGTTAAATCGTTATAAATGCTTACGTGTGGCTTCTCGTCAACATATTTAGCACAGTCTCTGATGAGTGATATTGCCTCCATGCTGGTGTCAGGGAAGCCGGCATTACAAGCAAACTCACTCAGGCACTTAACAGAGTCTTGGAACGAATCGATGACGGTGACAAAATGTTTCTTATAGATTTGCGCTGTAAGGAAAACAAAAAAACATTTCAAGCATTTCCAATATTTGTCCTGTAAGAAAAAAAAAATCAGTCAACACCAATGAAACTAGTAGTATAATAATTTAATCAATGACATAATTAAATAACACAACTCACATATAATCTCTTTAGTAGTTTCAAAGGCCATTTCCACAATATTCTGGTCGTTATCCGAGGCAGCCAGATGGAAGACACTGAATATGTTTTTCCAGCCAGACTTGATATTCTTAGCCTGTGAAGTGACGATCTGTGTGATGCAGCGAACTACCATGTCCTTGATCACTGGCGACCTGGAGGCACATTGGAGGGGAAACTATAACATATATTCTCCTATTATACCTCAGGATGCATACTTTATTTATTTATTTATTTATCTTTTTTACACACACATTAGAAGGGTACTGGCTAAGGATAAAGAAAAGCAGGTTAAAAAAATCCCGCTTGATGCCAGACCCTGTACAGAAGACAGTAGGGGATATAGAGGCAGGAGGTGGAGGTCCAATTTAGTATGAGTTTATCTTATCACTCCTTACATACATAATATAACTAAGAGGAAACACTACAAACTTTACATAAAATTGATGTGATAACTAAATTTCATTCACCAATAAATTAAGTAACACTCACCTATTCTTTTTTAATATATGTTCAAACGGACGAAGGAATTCTTTCTGGAAGCGGAAGTTCGAAAACTCTCCTTTCTCTATGAATTTTGTGGAGAGTTGTCGGAGGGAATCCACGGCAAACACAGCTGTATCCTTATTATGGTTACATCCGACCTTGTTGAAGTACTCACCCAACACCTGAAACAATGGATTACTTCTTTACCTCACCACCACCACCACCACCACCAACACCAACACCAACACCACCACCACCACCACCACCACCACCACCACCACCATTCCAGTGATATTAAAGCCGTATATCAATAATCTCAGGTAAAATAACAAGCATATAAGAGTATACACATTTTTTCAAACCTTATGTCAATAATATCAACAATAATTTTTCTTTTTATTTGACCTTACCTCCCACATCCTTGACCACTCCAATCTGATGCGACCCATGTTGTAATAGCAGATCTCTACCACCTTTTGTAGGGAGAACATGCGTGGTGTGGTTGCAGACAGCTCCTCTAAAGACACCTGACACAATGCCTTCACAAAGTGTATGACAGCGTGTCCGTCTAGTAAAGGGGAACAGTTGAAGATTCTGTCCACGGCTACGACCACACTCTGAGAGGATGTTTCTCCCATACTCTCTTTGATGTGAGCGAGTTTCTTCTGCTCACCGGTGACTGGTGGAAAGAAATATATAAAGAAAATGTGCATGGTTATTTTTTTTCTATTTCAAGATTGTTCGTTATTAATTCTATCTTATTCCCAAATGTTGCTATGGTAGAAATATATGAAAGTTAGATAATTAATAAAAGACAATGATTTCCTTCAGTTATACATACTATTTTTAACATGCTAAGCTGACAGCCCTGCAATAAATAGCCTACAAGTGCTACTATAGGCCAAAGAAAAAAGAAAAAAAATCATCTTTTCATACCAAATCTAGAATAAATTATAACACTTACATATTTCTGGGAATGTATAGTTGGATGGTTCATGAGGTATCTTAAGTCCGGAGTCTTTGATGTACTGTGACTTGACTCCAGTTCCAATCAGCTGCGCGAGTTCCAGCTGACTTATACACTTCAGGATGTCAAGCCAAGACTTACCAAGATAATTACCTGAAACGTGAAAAAATAAATTGTCAAAAGTAATCACATTAATTTCAAACATTTCCTCTAACTGAGACAAATTTACTTATCCCATTCAAACAGAACAAATGACTAGATTAAAACATAAACAAATAACATGGAAAAAAGCAATACACATCAGCATACAACATAACATTATTACCAATAGAAATTATCATCAACCTTACCGTCCGTGTGTGCAACAGTGATAAGAGTTTTGATACAGTCCACATTCTTTGCCTTGAGTTCTGAGATAGGTGTGGTGGCGTTGAGGAGAGTGAAGCGAGCCAAGCACTGCACAAAGGCATCTCTTGCTATCTATATACAATAGGGAGAAAAAACTCATTAAAAACATGTCTGAAATATACTATAGATCATATTAAAAGGCATCTCTTGCTATCTGTATACAATAATTTAACTTGAATCCTTAGTCAGTAGTGAATAAGATAAGCTATAGTTAAATAACCACCAAACAATCCTTATTATACACAACCAATAATCCTACAGTTGAATGGCCACTACATAACTCTATCTACACAACCCACACTCACTTACAGACATATCAAATATACACGTGATTCTAATGGCACAGTGAATGCCGTCCAGACACAGTGATGCCTCCACGTTATCCTCAGTCTTCTGTAGAGTCTCGGAAAACGCTGCGATGAAAGACGGCCAAGTTTTCTGCAACAAAAAAACACAAGAGAAACAGTCAACATTAATACTAAACACAGCCTCTTCATAGACATTATATAACAGTCTTATAGAACAAGCAGTGAGTATTATGAACAGAAAACAGCAATATTATCATTCATTCCCAAAAAATTTAACCCTAAACCTCCCTTTCTGTCTCACTCATATTACACACACACACACACACGCACACACCTACCATTCTCACACAAACTTTACTTTCATCCATATTAACACGGCAATTTAAGGGAACAGTTAGTGAGTTAATATCATAAGCAGCTCCATCCTGCCTCCCTACCTTGAACATGGGACAGACGTGTTCTACTTGTGTTGCAAAGATGAAAGGAGCGCTCATCTGTGACGCAGCTTCCATTAAAGACTTGGCTGTTGATGAGATTGTCTCCATTTCCATGTTGAAGGTTGACCGTCGCTTCTTTTCATTCACAACAGCTGAGGAGGAGAAACAGCTGTGATAATTTATAAGAAACAGCACAAGTAGATGTAATAATTTATATGAAACAATACAACTGATTTATTGAAAGAACATACATTTGCTCCCCTCTCAGAATAAGTTTTTTTTTTTTTTTTTTTTTTTTTTTAGTGATTAGATACATGTTAAGTAATGGATAGATAGATGTTAGATGCAATAACAATACCTTGTTTTCCTAGTTTAGTTGAGGTTGACTTCATCTTGATTTCCTTCCCTGCCACCTCATCATAGATCGCCGAGAGGTACTCCTCCGGCAAGTCCTTGGTGTCGTTGATTCTACGGTTCATGTTGATGTATTCCTCCTTGGTCATCTTTTTCTGTAATACAATACAATACAATGCATCACTATATTTTTCTTTGCTTTTTTTAATATTATTTGACCAATTTCCTTACTATTTGCTTTTTTGTACTTTTTATATATTTTATTTTTTATTATTTATTTACACAGCTAAGTATTTTAGTTCATATTCTATAATCTTACTGTAAAAACTACTGGACTAAATTACATCTTGATTTTGTTTTTTACGTATTTTTGTTTGCCCTTGGCCCTTTAAATGTATATAAAAAAATAAATACATAAAAATAAATCTATTGACCACTTTTCAAAGTATGGTATCAACCTTTAACTGACCTTGACATGAACACTGTGAAGGTCAGTGGTGAGCATGATGATAGTGAAGGCCAACAGATAGGCAGTCTCAGCCGTTGTGAAGAGTCCTTGGCTGGAAAAAAAAACAAATGACAAAACAATATAAATTTCATGCAACTAAAACAGATATTTTAATGGATATGAGAGTAAATTTGTGAGGTTGAGACAATAGTATGATAAATAATAGTAATGTTCTCTTTATGGGATGCTAAGTGTCTTAAAACTTACTTCATGTTACATTCAATATATCTGGAAGCAAATTTTTCCATGAGGCGATCAATCTTCTGTGCTTCTCCCGGCAACCGGAACCCTTCCAAGAATGAACGTAAGGCAGGCAACAGTTCTTGATTATGGAAGTTCATCTCATCAATGTAGGCACACATACACTGAAAGAAAAGTTCAGCAAATTAAAGTACTTTCAAATGGAATAACAATGATTTTTCTTTTCTCACACACACAATAAAGTATCTTCAAATGTAACTATGAATGTTTATTTCATCCAATCATCACACAACACATAGCCTGAACTCACCTCCTTATTGGCCGGGTCTCCCAGGTATTCCCCAATCTTACTCTTGTCCAATCTGTTGTCTTCATGAAAGAACACAGCCACTTCCAGGGGAGTCGGTCCCAACAGACCTTCCTTTTGTAGGAACGTCAAACCTCGCTGAGGCTTTTCACTGAAGCTATAAAACAAAAAATAATTAAAGGGTTGTGTCAAGTGAAGGGAAATAAATCCTTACATAGAATTAAGAATTATTTAGTTATGAGAACAAGGCTTAAGAATAATAATAAGTATAAGTAGTAGTAATAGGTAGTCTTACATCTTAATTCCTTCCTCCAACAGTTCCTTCCTAAGCTTGAGGGATTGGAACTGGTCAGGTTTGTCCACACCTCCGGGTGCAGGTGTGGACACAGAGTTGATGGAGTTTTGTGAGCCGTGCCGAACCATGGATGAACGGTGCTCATCCGATGTGTTATTCACCTCAGGCTCATCCACATCCTTCTTCTTCTCTTGGTCTAAAAAGTATTAATGTTGTATTTATAGCAAGGTAAAGTAGATTAGAGTACTGATTAGGGTTGGAAGAGATATCAAATTAATGAATATACAATAACTTTCTTTCCTGTACTAAATAATAATAAAAAAAGATGTAGTACAGCAAGGTAAAGTAAACCAAATAATAACAAAAAGAAGTATAATATCACAAGGTAAATTAAGTAAAATAAATTGAGTACTAACTTAGGTTGGATAGAGTATTGGGACTGACGTAGAGATCCTTAGACCACTCCACCATACACCTGAGGATTGACACTAAACACTCCAATCCTTTAGTCTTCATAGGCTGCTCCTGGCCCGGGGTGGCACCAAACTCACCCGGCTGACCCCCTCGTGCTATCTTACTGAGGTCATTCACTAGCCTGGGAAGGAGGTCAGATTTAGTACACACACACACACACATACACCTTCCTTTCACTCCCTTACATCCCTAAACACACACACACACACATTTCCTATAACAGACTCTTATTTACTGGGGAAATATTTTGTCTGTATGAGTGATGAAACATTTTAATAATATCACGAATTTAGATGTGTTAATATATGCACATTTCTTCATCAAAATACAAAAAATAATAACCAAAAACCGCATCACCAACCTTTCAAACACATTGGAAGCATTGAGGTCACAGTCATAGTTGACGTAAATGTCCACCACAGACTGGGCGTCGGCACAGATCTTGGTGAGCGCCTGAATCACCATCCACTTGTGCTGAAGACTGGAACTGCCCGCCTCAAGGATGTTCAAAAAGATCTCCTTGAAACAAACCTGAAAACAAAATATAGGAATTGAATTAAATCACAAGTTAAATATCACTATGTAAGGTTATTTTAGAATGTATATTATAAAATCAGATACAGGAAATACATCTTTACCTAAATTTGAACCTTTACAAAACCCTTGAAATTTAAAAGGATAAAGGATATGGCTATTTAAGAACGTAAATTTGATAGGATAAAGGTATTTTAGAATGCATATTACAAAATCATAGATACAGGAAATACATTTTTACCTCAATTTGAACTTTTAAATGACCTTTGAAATTTAAAAGGATAAGGGATATGGCTATTTAAGAACGTAAATTTGATAGGATAAAGGTATTTTAGAATGCATATTATAAAACCATAGATACAGGAAATAGAACTTACCTCAATTTGAACTTTGAGATGAGCCTTGAAGTTAGACAGCAGCGCCACAAAGATAGCCAACGAAAGGTGGAACACTTCAGGTATTGGTGAGACGCCGTTCTTACTGAGCGCCACACACAGATACTGTTTGATGGCGGTGATGAAGGTGTCGTTGGAGCGGAACACCTGACCTGCGTTCTGCACTATGGAAAGCAGCATCTCAAGGGACAGAATCTTGGACCGTAATTCATGGGATCTGTGCCAACGGAACGTATACATATATTTATGAGATATTAATACAGAACGTAATGGAAAAATATATATATACATAATTTCTTAATATAAACTGCTTTTTTTTCAGCATCTATAAAATAAACGTTGACAGAAATAATATAAATCTATAAAATAAAACAAAACAGTAAACAAAATCTCTTATCCTCCTTTCTTGTTTTCTGAAAAAGTAAGATTTTTAACTAACACTGATCAATAACCTCAAATTTAACGTGATAACATAGTAATAAATAATAATTAAAAAATAAAACACATTTTCCACTCAATATACTTACTTAGGGTCTGGGGACTCCGGCAAAGGCTTCATGGACAGTTTACACAATGACCTGAACACCAAGAATGCATCTTTCTGTAGCGTGTGTGACAACTTGGCGGTCATGGCCGTATCACCTTCAGTCATTATGTTGAGGCTCTCCTGGGAGGGTACTCGTGTGATGGAGGTGGGGGTGAGGGCATGGTTGGAGGCTACAGAGTCACTCCTATGGTCTGGGTGAGGGAGGGGAGGCGGGGATGACTCCTCTGGTGCTGAATCTACCTGCTGAGGAACATCCGGGGACTGATCGGAGGCTGGGGCGGGAGACAAAGGTTCATCTGAGGTTACATCAACACTCCCATTCGAGGTTGCCATGGCGATTCCGATGGTGTTTTCAGTAGATGCTTCCGTCTGATTCACCGCCTCCTCCGCTGACTCAGTTGTTGCAGCAGCGGCGGCGGTGTGGTCAGGGGTAGCGATCGCGTCTTCAGTCGTCACCACCGTCACCGCCTGGTTCACAATATCCTCCACTAACTCAGTCGCAATTTCATGGGATGAGCGATTAGGAGATGTCATTAGCGCCATGCCATTGATTACTGGTGGTGGTGGTGCTTCCTCTGTGGTGTCAGCAGTGTCAGCAGGTAAACCGTCAGGCAGGGGAGGCGGTTCTTGCCAAGGGGAGGAGGGGAGTTCTTCTTGTGGTTTGATTTCCTGTGCACCGTTCTCTTGGGGAGCCTGGTTATTGGTGTTGTTAGTGGTGGTGGTGGTGGTGTTGTTGGTGGTGGTGGTGCTTGATGAAGAGGCTGTGCTGTTACTGTGCTCTCTCTCACCACCATCCTCAAACTGGAGATGGAGGAATATTATCACACAACGTACACACACACACACATACACATACAAATAGCTTAAACACACAATTAACACATATATACACACATGCATACTTCTATTTCTCTTACTGTCCTCTATACACACACACACATACCACACACACACACACACACATATATACACACACAAATAGCTTAATACACATTTGCCTGCTTCTATTTCTCCTACTGTCCTCTATACAAGGTCTGGCAACTAGCGGGATTATTTTTTTAATATAGTTTTGGTTGTCCCTTAGCCAGTACCCTTTTAATGTAGCTACAAATAAATAAATAAATAAATAAATACATCCGATAGACACAGATACACTAAGAACAATAAGAATAAATATACTAGAGGTAACTTACAGTGTGGTTTTCCATGCGCGTGAATATAATATTGATCATCTGCGTGAGGGCGGCTTTGGCGGTGACCTGGTTGTTCATGTCCCGGGAGGCGAGGAAGATGTTATAACAGGTGCGGACAGCCAGCAGCACCGTGCCCTCGTGGACGCTTACATACTGGGAGGTGATGACTGTAAGCAGCGCCTGAATACCAAAGAAACGTAGAAGAAAAAGGTTAATAAGAGAAGTGTTAAGGATAGTAAGATTGTGGAAGATAAAGTTAGATAGAGTGAGTGAGGGAGACAGTGTGGGAGATAGAAAGAAATAGTGAGATAATAAGAGAGAGAGATTATGGTAAATAGTATGGGAAATAAAGTTAGATAGAGTGAGGGAGCGAGAGTGGGAGATAGTGAGAGAAATAGTGAGTTAGTAAGAGTATATTTTTCCTCCTCCTCCTCCTCTTCCTTACCTTAATGATCTGTATTTCCACGTCCTTGTCGGTGGAAGGTCCGTTGAAACAGTTACAGATGGTTTCAACGATGTGGTCAATCTGGCGGCGACTTGGGTTGTTGTTGTCTGGTGTGTTGCCGGTGAGGTGGCCGTAAGCAATGAGTTTCTGAAGGCACGGAGAGAGGTAGGTTAGAGATGAAGAGATAGATAGATAGATGGATGGATAGTCTCAGTCTCTCTCTCCCTCTCTCACACATACATACACACACACTATTTTTCTCTCTCTAGCAAATACATACACACACATACTCTCTCTCTCTCTCTTTCTGTCTGTCTGTCTGTCTCTCTCACCCACACTCACACACACACACACACCCTCCCCCTCCTAACACACCTGTATACAATCGAGAGCCGTGACCACAATCCTGGGAGACTTTGACCTGCATGCCAGTTCAAAGGGCAGGAAGTGACCCTCCACATCACTGTGTTGGGTGTCACCCTTAGGGACGGGCAGGGCGGCTGACATCCCTCCATTGGGCCCCTTCTCATCCTCCTGAAGCTCGGCGCGGATCTCATCTAAGGGACAAGGGATAAGAAGATAAAATGGTATAGATAAAACAGTGACTTATGGCTTTATTGATATTTATACATTAGGATCTCATCTGATTAAAAAAAAATGATGTAATGGGATTATTAATGTTTATATTCTATTTTTTTTATATTATACTTAGTAAGGAGGAGGAGGAGGAGGAGAACGAGAAAGAGAACGAGAACGAGGAGAAAGAGAACGAGAATGAGAATGAGAAGAAGAAGAAAGAGAAGGAGGAGGATTAGAAGAATAAGACAAGCCTGTTCCACCCACGTAAACCCTTGTTCCAGCCACTTCAAGCCTTTAAATCATCCACATAAAGCATGACAACACCCACTTCAAGCCTTTAGAACACCCACCTAAGGCCTGTTCCACTGCCCTCTTCAGCTGTGAGTGGTGGGATCTCCTAATCTCCCTTTCTGCATAGATCTTCTCCAGGGCCCGCAGCATAAACATTCTGGCGTGGAGTGATGGTGTCATTCTAATACATCCTGGGGGGAAGAAATACATAAATAATACAAGTTAATTATGTTATGTGTCATTCTAATACATCATTAACTAGCATCTTGCAGTCTCCTCATTTCTTATGTTCTTACACACACACACACACACACACACACACACACACACACACACACACACACTACAATTGGAATGGAAAGTCTTGCAATTTTCTTACACATGAATCTAGGTCTATGCAAGAGTTCATCCACACCCACCCACCGCCCACATCCTTACCCCTACCCCTACCCCCACTTCTTACTCCCATCCTCACCCCTACCTACACCCCTTCCCCCCCACCTCCCCAACCTCACCCTCCCCTCCTAAGAAGACAGGTATAGTTGTGGGTCTTCTACAATCTGTCTGCCACCCCACTAACACACTTTACGTAACACACTTTACTCCCTCAATCCTAATTCACAAAGAGTTAATTCCTTTGACACAAGTAGATAAAGTAAAACAAAAGAAATTAAAGGTAAAGGATGAAATAAATGTAAATCTAAAGCTATGTTTGTGAATATTTAAAATTTTTGTTGTTATAATAATGGTGTTCAGTGACGGAGAAGAGAAAATATATAAGGGAAATTTGTACGTACAATCTGTTAATTAGTAATAGAATAATATAATTTATCAGTTATGATTATTGGAGTATGGCATGTAAAAAAGAAAATAATTAATTAAAAAAATAAAAATAAATAGTATACTGAAGAAGAATAAAGAAAATTTTTACACATTAAGAAAAAGAAAAATTCGTCTTTTGTGTATAGAATATTAAGAAAGGATGAAAAGCACATATAAATTAATATTATAAATTTACAAGATAAAAACAGTAACACCAAAGACAGAATGCATTAGTCAACCTTCAGATAATGTGTAGTTGTAACAAATTATATATAACGATTTAACAGACGAGGATATAACACAAGAATCTAAACTTGACAACTTCAACATGTATAGAAAAAAAACATACAAAGTAACATTAATGAACTTTTTTGAATGAAGGTTTGATGGAAAAGAATGTGATGAAAAGTTAAGAAAATACAGACTAACATTAACGTTTCTACTCTTACTTAAAAATCCTTTCTCCAAAATGTATAAAAACTCATCTTTCTTCAGTAAATCATCAACACAACATTTATAAGTCCTATTTATCATCATATATACACCTGTGATTAGGTGTATTCAGACAGGTATTAATATAATGTAAATATAATGCATTACTTTACGATGTTTTAATGTTAATTATTTCTACATATATTTATTTACATATATTAATGTTATTTTACGATATTCTACTGTTAATTATTTCTACAATGTAATCAGATGACCAGTGACCTACCTATTCACTACACTAATGGCCCTACGCTACTCTAATTAACTTATACGGATATAATTCATGTAATATTATACTTCTACAATGCAATCAGGTGACCGGTTTAGCTGCCCGACATACGGCACGCCCATTAACTACATTAATGATCTTACGCTGCTATAATTAACCCATACTCACACAGTTAATAAACTATGGCTCAATTAACTTTATTTTAACACTCCAGGTAGTTTTTTTGATTAATTTTTACCTGACTAACACCTGTCAAGTGTCACGTCTTAAGACTCACCTCTTGTGTTGCTTCACTGGGCCGTCCTATTAGCCCAATACCACTGTGATACTCTTGATTTTGCCTTCAATTAATTAATACAAAGTTAATTACGGTTGATATAGGTATAGCGTGATGATGACGTGTCAACAAACTTAAAACAGCTGATCCTCCCTCAACCTCGCCGCCATCTTGGACTCGTTTACTCTCAGGTTGAACTATAAACACAAATCATGTGACTGTTTGATGGGAGGCTTAACTATTTATTATTATTTATTCATTTTAATATATATATATTTTTTTACAGGTCTATTTTATTTATTTATTTTTCTACAGATCTGGTTGATTGTCTACTTATGTCTCCATTTAGAGGACACGCGGGCTATTTAGAGTCCGTCAATGTTGTGCGTTTGTAAGGAAAATAACAATATTCATCGAATAAATTTGAAAAAAATATATCCAGTGTTGAAAAACCACAACACATAACATTAATCAGGGCTCAAAATCCATAATACTTAGCATTATTCAGTGCCGAAAAACCATAATACCGAAAAAGCGACACCGTGAGACATCCCGAACCTCCATTGTGTTGTAAAAGTCATAGTATCAGCAAGTGGTGCGTCACGTCCTCTACGATAAGATTACACTTGGTAACTTGTATATAAATAGCAAGGGAAGATGCCAGGTTGTTGTGTAGCCATCTCGGAGAACATGCCGCCCATATGTGAGAACTGGGACGCAGGGGAGAGGAGGAACTTCCTGGCCTCGGTTGTGTCCGGGAGTCTGGTGAGTGTTGGGGTGTGTGTGTGTGTGTGTTGGTGTGGCTGGCCTTGTGAGTGAGACTGAGGGGACTTGTGAGGGTCTTAGGGGACGTGATTTGTGGGGATGGGAGTGTGTGAAGGGACTGTGGGTGTGCGGGGATGTGTGTGAGGGCTTAAGGGGACTGAGTGTGAAGGGGGACTGTGTGAGGGTGTGAGGCAGGGATGAGGTCAAATACAACCTCCCAAATACAAATATAGGTATTATTTTACATCTTCACCAGAACGCTCTAGATTTTTTTTGTATCTGTAGGCCTTTTGTAGCTTGCTTATGTTCTTATGTTACCACCCTTCCTCCCTACAGTTTGCTCTGGGGTGGTGGTGTGTTATTGATGCCGCAGCTCAGTACCCGAGTAACAATGACTTCAACCACGCCTACCACGTGTGTGGGGTTATTGCAACGCTCGCCATGTTCATGTGAGTTTATATGTATACATCATCTTATGCTCACAGATGAAGTTCTGGAAGAGGCTTACGCCTGTGTCTCCAGCTCGTTATCCTGGTTTCTATTAAAACTTTGGATGCAGGTGGTGGCTCCGGTGGCTATTAGTGCTTTATAATCAAATTTCTGTGCTTGGTATTTCCAAGCTTTGTCCAGGTTTGAGTCAAATTTTACTGTGGATTCCGCACTGATCACCCACTCTGGCAAGTTGTTCCAGTTGTTGACAACCCGATTGGAGAACGTATACTTCCTGGTGTTACGCCTCATCCCCGACTTATAGAGCTTCTTTGAGTTTCCTGTGGTCGTGGTGTCTTCCCTCATCTTGAAGATTCCATCCGTGCAGTCTGGGTCATACTTATGAGTAATGATCTTGTACGCCTCAATCTGGTCGCCTCTTGATCTTCTGTAGGCCAGTGTGGGCAGGTTCATCTTCTTGAGCCTCTCTTCATAAGGAAGTTCCTTCAGTTCTGGCACCAGTTTCGTTGCCCGACGTTGAACATTTTCAATTGCCTCCACGTCCTTGACCAGATGCGGACACCACACTTGGTTTACATACTCCAAGTGAGACCGCACCATTGCCGTGTACAGTGCTTTGAGAATCGTCGGGTCAAGATACACAAATGTTCTCCTGATAATGCCCAGTAGTTATCCACCTTGTTGATCTTCTCGGCTAGGTGTTCTGAGAATGTCAGCTTGTCGTCTATCACAACTCCAATATCCTTTTCTTGTCTGGTTCTGGTAATTGTGCCTTGCATTGTGTAATCACGCACATCCACATTTGATCTGCCTATTCTCACATGCTTATTTTTGTCTGGGTGGAATTTGAGCATCCATTTTTCAGACCTTTTGTGTATTTCATTTAAGTCTTCATGAAGCTTGTCACAGTCCTCCTCACTAGTAATTCTCCGGAACACCTTGGTGTCATCTGCATACAAGTATACCTGGCTGCCATGCTTAACCGCACCCGGGAGATCATTAATGAACATGACAAATAACACGGGACCTAGCACTGATCCTTGAGGCACTCCACTAGTGACCTCCCAGTCTGAGGCCTCACCATTGACCATCACTCGCTGCCGTCTGCCAGTCAGGAAGTTTTCTATTCATTGTAGCAATGTCCCATCAACTCCATAACTCTTGACCTTCGCCAGTAGTCTCTTATGAGGGACACGGTCAAAAGCCTTCATGAAGTCGCAGTAGACAACATCAATGGCTTCCCCTTCGTCAATGGCCTCTGTCCACTTGTCAAGTACCTGGATCAGCTGGAGCACTGTTGATCTTCCTGAGATAAACCCGAACTGCTTTTGGCAGAATAACTTGTGCGCTTTCATGTGCTCAATTATTGCCTCTCTCAGGACTTATTCTATTGAGGCTGTGAAGAAATTATCATCCATAGTATTTCAATGATGAAGTTTTATTGAATTAGAATTTTTGACATGTTTTTTTGGAAGTTTTATTGAATTAGAATTTTTAACATGTTTTTTTTTCTTCAAGTCAATAATAAACCAATTTAGTATTTCTATAGTTACAACAGTGTCAAGATATCTCTCATACTAGACTGGACCTCCACCTCCTGTCTTCTTTACAGGGTCTGGCGATAAGCGATATATTTTTTTTAACCTTTTTTATGTTTGCCTTGTGATGTATTTGGTTTAAGTAAGAGCTGTGCTAATGATGATGTTGATGATATTTCTTGTTCTTCTATGTGCAGGGTAAACCTAGTGAGTAATGGACAGGTGCGAGGTGACATGTACACTGATGGTTGTGTAGGACCGTACGGGGCAAGGATATGGCTCTTCCTTGGCCTCATGCTAAGCTTCGGGTCGCTCATCGGTGCTTGCTGGATTCTGTTTGGAGGCTACGTCATTCCAGGTAAGTTTATTTAATTATCCTATAAGTTATTGATAGTATCCAATAAGTTATTAATAGATTTTTTGTTAATTATCTGGTTTTGGTGATTAAGTTGTAAATTGAGTTGGTTATTATAGCGAACTTTGTCTCGGTATATTTAATTATCCAATGAGTTATTAATCCATGTTTTGTTAATTATATAATGATGGTGATTGTGTTCCGTCTTTCAGGTGTTGCTATTCAGTGGCCGGGAGTAGCTGTGTTCTTGCAGAATATGTTCATCTTCTTCAGTTCCATCACATACAAGGTTGGAAGGTCAGAAGAGAACTGGACATAGAGGATCTCAAGGTCACTAATATAATAATTTATCTTAGAATTCTGTGTTTTAACGTAGTAGGAATTTTTTGCGATATGTTGTTATTATTAGCAGCTTATAAATGTAGGGTGCAGTAATGGTTCCTACTTCGGCTTTAAATATACTGTATTGTGTTCTTATATAGATGTATTTTAATGATGTGTTTGTTCGTCACTTCACTCAGTCCCTCTTTGGCTTATTAATCCATTAGAAAGTTGTTGGTGTTGCAATAGTGTATATATTCACCCATTCAAAAATTATTGAATAGTTAGGATTTTCTATGTAGTTTTGTATGAGGTTTTTCTGTTTATATTGTGACTCTAATGAACTTCCTCCTCCCTGAAATATTGGGATTTTTAAAGGTGACAAAGAATGAAGGCAGTGATGTAAGAATACTTTGTCTCTTGAATTATTATTAATCTATATAGTTTCTGATGCCTTACTCCCTCTAATCAAGTCAATTCTTTTTTTAATATATATATAGTTTTTTATGTCTGTCTGGCTCTCCAATAGCATAAAAAAAAGGAATATAACCTAATTTACTTTTTCAAGGTTTCCTCATTCCGCTGTGGTAGTATTATAACCAATCAGGTTTAACTGAGGTCAACTTTCTCATTACCATTAAACAAGATAAGAGCAGAAATAGTTCCTTAATGTCCTTTTTATTATTTCAAATATAAAAATACCAATTACATGTTTATCATCAATAAAAATAATTCATACAACTGCCACTTTCTGGGTTTGTGAATGGATGTATGTAAGTAGATTTTATAGGTTAAGTTAAGACTCCGTAGTTGTCTTTCATATAATTATTAACCCACATTTTAATGCTAATCAGTGATATTGACTTAGTATATTGTATGAAAGTAGATAATGATTAATAGATGGATGAGATTTATATTATTATTATTATTCTGGTTTCATATTTGTATTGTAATGAAGGGAATAGCTTCAGACAATCTATATCAGTTGTGAGATACTCATGATTTATTGTATTCAAAGATCGAACTATTATGTTATGTTGTAGATGCATATCTGTATATTTTTTCATATCTAAAAACTGTAAACTTCTCATCAGTAAAAATTTAATTATATCTTTTAGTCTTATTTCACCTTGTTGCATCATCATCATCATTAATGCTTCAATGTGAATGCTCAAATACCGAGGCGAATTTTCAGAGTATTTTATGCTCTCATAACCTGATTTGTTGGTATGAGGAGACACTGGTATCCTGAGGCACCATTGTAATTAGATTTGAAACCATCACCCTTAATTCAACCATAAATATTACAAAACTCCTTTTAAAACCACAGTGAAAATGGCCTGTCACTACAAATCCCATAATATTCCATTTCTTTAGTTCTCTCTTAAAGAAAACATTACACATCATTAAATAACTAACATCAGTATGATATTATACAATTTATTACAAACACTGAACTATGGATGGTTACTTGACTTGTATAGAATCAAGTATAACCTACCATAGCCATTGGCCGAGGGAGTAAATATCAGGGCCGAGGGGACTCTGGGATGGAAAGGGAAGGGGAGATGTGGGAAGGTAAGACAAGGTAAGGTATATCTGGAACTAGGGAAGCACAGGGTCAAGTCAAGGTAAGATCAGAACACAAACCTTCCTTGTTTAATACGTGTACTCGGTGTTGATCTCCAAGTACAACAAAATCTTACTGGCGAGGTTAAATGAAATAAAGTTAGGAATATATATGAGTAAGTAATTAATCCTTGCCAAGCGATGTTAATACTGAATCATGTTAGTTTAATAATTATTTAATAATTAAAATATACCACGCATAATTTTTCCAAGTCAAACAAATGCTTTCAATACAATAGGTAAGGTAAAATAAACCAATTAATTACCATCTAATCCTTTGAATCAATCCTATTTAAATCAAAGACACTAATTATGTCAAATAATTAAACCATGCTAGTTCAACTCAATAATGAAAATCCACACACATAATTTTCCTGTAAATCAAAAACAAATCCTTTAAATACAATAGGTAAAGTAAAATAACCCAACTAAATACCATCTAATCCTTTAAGTCAACACTATTTAAATCAAAGATACTAATTACGTCAAATAATGATACTAACTACGTCAAATAAAACACTAATAACACTTATGCTAGCGTTGGGGCCGATCACCGTCTCCTTTCTCCCTTCTGTGTCCTCTTCTTCTCCTTCTCCTTCCTCTCATCATCCTTCCCCTTCTGCTTCATCCTGTCAAAGTAAACTTTTTTTTTTCAGTGCCGGGTGACGAGTGTTTAATATTTTCATAAGGAAGATGGATTGCTGGTATTTAGACTAATAAACTAAACACACACACATATACACACATTTTTTTGGACACTCTTGAGGTGAATGCAAAACTGTACACAATAAAGTCACAGGAAAGGTCATGGAAGCTGGTGGACTTTATGGATATTTAACACATCCATAATACTCGAACCAGAAAGGTACAACAATATACTGTACCTGTCTTCTTTATCTTTCTCCTTCTTACGCTGAGAGTCTTCCTTGTCCTTCTCTCTCTTCTCCCTCTCTGCTCGCACCACCTCCTCTGCATTGGTGTTACGGGACCCACCCACCTCCACCTCACCATCACTGTCTGTCACCTCTCCATCAGACACCTGCAACACCATCAATAAATGTGACTTAAGGTGGTAAATCAATTATAAGGTAAATTACTTCACCTCCCCATCACTGTCTGTCTGTCTGTGGAACACCATAAATAAATGTTACTTAAAGTGCTAAATTAAGGTAAATTAAACCATTACTTCACACTATATCAATGAATTAGCAGTATTAACACATCAATAAAAAAGGATAACATGATGAAAAGAGCTTGTTACCTGTATATATTGAGCTAACATTGTACTCTTAAATTAACTATAAGATAAATTAAACCATTACTCCACACTATACAAATAAATCAGCAACATTCACACATCAATTGCAAGTAGAAATAATAGTAGAGTATAATAAATAGCTTTGTTACCTGTGCATACTGAGCCAATATTGCACTCTTCAGTTTTTCTTCCTCCTGAGTCCGTACACGCGTCGTCACCACCATCTGGGCCTGCTCCCCCATGATGCGCGCCAGGCACTCATCTGCTGACACCTGCACATCAATGGTACTGCCTCAGCCCCTCAAGTAAATGTGTAACTTTGTGCTGGTGTTGAAGTACCTTTACTGTATCTGAACCTAGATAGTAAAACGGAAATACAGGTAGAGAGGATATGCTAAATGGTGTTTTGGTAGTGTTCACCCGTAATGATTTGGACTTTGAATGTACTACAGTAAGTTATTCATGCATTCACTCACTCACCTGACATACACACACATACAGACAACCGCTACACTCACCAATATGTCCCAGTTAACTTTCCTCGGAGTAACCCAAGCTACTCCTTGACGGCCAACCTTGGCATATGGAGTAGCATTCCACTTAAGGAGATATTACAACACACCCTTGGCCCAGAGTTTGATCCCAGACAAGGACAGTTGGTGCACAGCTCACCCAGCTGTTCATCCTCACAAAACGAGTTAGTCGATAAATGGGTACTAGCTAGGGTAACCTGTGCAAACTCAGATGTCACAGTGGCCCTGAGTCCCGGGGTAACGGATTAATTTCCACCACAGGCTCAAAGGCCAATGTGACAGTAGATGAACGCCTGCAGCTACACGCAGT
>JAXIVD010001349.1:0-17500 GCA_036785275.1 Cancer borealis | reverse complement strand
CCTTGTCCAGCCAGAAAATTACTCGTGTTGAGCACCGCGAAAACTCAACACCTCCGAATCTCATGAAAATTTTTGCAATGATGCTTTAGGTCATGCTGAACACGAATCTGAACTTATTTTCAATATAACTATAATAGAAAATATTAAAAAAAAATATATATATATATAGAAAAAAATAAGATACAGGAAATATTTTCATTATTCCCGTTACCATCACCTCATATTCATTATTATTATTATTATTATTATAGTATTTATTCATCATTATGGTGATGGTGAGGGTGTAGGAAGGATATGTAAGTAAGTACGGTGCACACACATACACTTACATTGATCAGATTTTAGAAAATAGTAGTCAGGACAGACCTGGGTAGATATTGGTTCACTAATAGAGTGGTGAACGATTGGAATAGGCTGGATAGACACGTAGTAAGTGGTGAGTCAATAGGTAGCTTTAAAAGACAGTTGGATCAGAGTATGATAGTACTAGACATAGCGTGAAAACAATCCGTTAATTCTACGTAGAGTAACTGTGTCGGGATGTAGATTGAAGTTAGGAAGGGTGACGATGGCAGTAGCAGTGACTGGAACAGCTGTGGTTCTTGACAAGAGTATACAGCTGGATGGGAGGTTCAATGCAGCTGACCACACGAGGCAAGTAGCAGGAGTACCAGGACAGCTCCTCCACTTAGAACATCCTGAGAACAAAGAACAAAGGTTAACACTATGAAATAACATTAATCATAGTATAATGACCCAGAAAGAGTGTGTGTGTGAAGGAAGGAAAAATATAATTTGCTCCATGTACGGGGCTGAAGGAAGAAGTGTTGCACCTGAATCATGGATATAAAACGTGTATATAAAGAGTGTGCAGTATTGTCCTCAAGCGCTCATCTGGTTGTCCGATGGAACTAATTGACGGTAAAACCAATGTTTATATAGTATAGTCTATATAGTATGTATAGATCTTGGGTAAACCTGCCATCGCTAGAGTCGACAACGATCACTTCAAGAGCGACACACTGGTCAGTCACCAGTAATGGCTCGTAGCTAAAATTAGTGGGTGCTATATAAGGATTGTTTTCTTTCATAAACTAAGGGATGGCTACTGACATTAGGCTTAAGGATTATATAATGTACACGTATAAATAAAGAGTTAAAAAAAAAGTTCTCATTATATTGAATGTTATCGATAATATGGAGTGGAAATAGGGGACGCTGCAGTTCCGTAGTGCCTGTACACGAGCCAACACTTGCCTAGACACGAGGCGCCACTGATAATAATTACGATACCATTAGCAGACAGACGGACAGGATCATTATAATAGTCAGCTGCTTCAAACATTTTTTATCTATATTTTTTCTATCCAAAACCTACCTTTTTACTTAATTATTTTATTTATTTTATATAATCTTACCTTCTCGGTATTTTCGTTCTTTCCCGAACCAACGCGCTCATGAGGGGTGAAGGCGTGTGCGTATCCTGCCACTGTACGTAGTACATGGGTATAGTACATGGTAGCTGTGTGTACGCCTGGGGGGGGGAGAGAGAGAGAGAGAGAGAGAGAGAGAGAGAGAGAGAGAGAGAGAGAGAGAGAGAGAGAGAGAGAGAGAGAGAGAGAGAGAGAGAGAGAGAGAGAGAGAGAGAGAGAAAAAAAAAAATACAATGTTTATATAGTGTTTAATATTATAGTAATGATAAGATTGAGTCTATATTCGTGTTCTTTATCCTTGAAAACCTATATATATAAATTTTCATGGGATTCTGAGATGTCAAAATTTTCATGAAATTTCCAAGGCAAACACCCTTAGATTTTTTTAAACAAATCACATTTTGTTGAATAACTCAAAAACTATGAGATTTACGTAAATGACTTACAAGATCATAAATAAAGAGCACAAGACGCCCGTTATTTTGAGCTATAGTAGAATGAAATTGGTATATTAGTGACTGAGAAAATAGTATATTAGTTTTTTTGACAAAATTTCAACAAAACTTTAATTTCCTACTAAACAATAAGGTATATTTTAAATCTGATTTCATCATTAGATAGACAACATCAAACTTAATGTATTAACTTCTATACATTATTGATGTACGACAAATATTTTCCGAGTAAAATGGCAAAAACACATTCGACCAAATTTACGCGGACAAATTTTGGACGACAAAATGAAAAATCTCCAATTGTTACAGAAACCTGAAAAATAGCATAAATAACACACTCAACACACACACACATCCAAAAACACAACTAAACACACTCAAACATCTACTTTCTACCCCCAAACATACCAAAAAACATACATAACCTCAAAAAAAAACTTTCTACTCCCAAACACACCTAAACACCCCCAACATTTGCATATATAACTAAAAAAACAACGCAAGAATCACTGATTAGAAAAATATTACACTAAATATTAATGTTTCCGTTCAATTATTCTTCATTACATAAATTCAACGGACTTTCTTATATAAAAACTTAAGAACATAAGAAATGAGGAGACTGCAAGAGGCCAGTTAATGACCTACACGAGGCAGTTCCTTCCAATATTTCACCATCCCACCTGTCATCCCTATCCATACTCTGATCCAACCGTCTTTTAAAGCTACCTATTGACTCTCCAGTTACTACATGTCTACCCAGCCCATT
Organism: Cancer borealis; assembly: GCA_036785275.1. Lineage (NCBI taxonomy): Eukaryota > Metazoa > Arthropoda > Malacostraca > Decapoda > Cancridae > Cancer > Cancer borealis. The sequence continues at coordinate 14,843 of JAXIVD010001349.1, read as the reverse complement.
GGCCTTACTATACACACTAACGACTAATTACTGTAACTATCATTATTACAGACCTCATGGACCTTATTATTCACATTAACGACCAATTACTGTAACTGTCGTTATCTCACACCCCGTTTATCTTACTCTTCATGCATATGGTCATTGTCTTACGTACACATCCTCATCACTACACCCTCCGTGCTTCAAACACATCATGAATCAACGTAAAACACACACATACGTTGTAATAGCCTTCAGACTAGACTCAAACCACACACACACACACACCCAGATAGTTATAAGCTGTTTATATGAAGTTACCTATCTACATATATCAATTAGTCACTTACCTGAGTCGTGTACAGTGCCAGGTGCCATCCTTGAGTCCTGGGAGGCAAGAGTGACAGCAGTAGTGGACTTAAAATGCAACAGCCCGGACCTGCACACACACACACACACACTCTCTCTCTGACGGCTACACCCTCACTGCCAGACTCTATGACCTCCCTTCACCTCCCTCTCTTTCTACGCTTGTTTTAACCCTCCATCATCACTGCTTCTCATCCATTTAAATGCAATCATCTCTTACCAGTGAGTTAATAGAGATTGTAGATGTTGATACGGTAATGATGTGTAAAAGGATGTCATTATAGTATAGTAATTATGCGTTGAAAAGTAGTAATATTGGTGTGAAACACTCGTTATACAATGGTTCAGTAGTTATTGTGGTTTGAGAATAATAATTATAAGTTGAATCATCATTTCAATCATTCTAAAGGTGTTATAATTGTATGAGGTAGAATAATAAAATGTATAAAATATCTAGTTTAATACCAAAAAAATAAAATAATAATAATAACAATCCATGTTGAATCACATGAAAACGTGGAATATTGATCACTTTCCTTTGGGATTTAAAGTGTCAACTCCTAAAACAGTGACGATGGTCTTGGTACATCCACAGTGTCATCCTTGGAGGCAAACAATAGTTAGTTACATCAATCCTCGTAGTAATCAATGGTTTTAAATGCAAATAACAAAACACTTCATCTATAATTGCCTTGATACTGTACACATCAACTCAACTTGTTACAATGTCAATGGGTAAAACTAAGAGGTTATTTATGTTGTCGGATCTATTCCCAGACTTGAAGGGAAGGAAGGAAGAAAGGAAGCGAGGAGCAGGAAGAACAAACATAACTATAGCAGACCTGTTGGCTTTAACGAGGCTGTTTGACGTACATTACACTGCTTGAACGAGGCTGTTTGTGATCATCTACATTAGCTGCTACTAGCCCTACAAGTACAGTGAACAGTGCTGGTGTGATGTGGTGTGGTGGTGAGGTGTGTGGTGTGGTATGATGTCGGACTCAACACACACACATACAGAGTGCATGAAATCCTTATGATATGATGAACAGTATAGTGTGTGTGTGTACGTGTGTATGTGCAGCACACTCAATACGTTAGCATCACAACCATCACAACCTGTTGAAGCCGCGCACCTCTCACCTCAGTACAGTTGGGTGTTTGTGTCACTATAACACCGCCACGGGTCATGTGCTGCAGGTGTGCTCCAACACACCTGAGTTGAGATCACTTAGTGGCAATACTATGAGTGAACACTGTGTGGATATAAGACAAAATAACTGGAATGTTGTTGTGTGTGATGTATGATTCCACCTCCGATGGATGAAGCATTGCAAGTATTAAGTACGTAATGAGCGTCGCGCAGCGCCGCGCCGCACCGCACCGCACCGCGCCGCGCGGCCGCATCTATGGTTTTCAACACTATTACAAACCACTAAACCATTGTTCCAGCTGTACTCTGTGTATTAATATATTATCAAAACATTGCACTGTAAAGACTAATTCTTTCATAATAACATAAATAGTAGTTAATTACAGATTGTATTCATCGTATTCCCTTGAGAACACCAATGGTTGGAAAACAGTACAAATGATGGTGTAGGTGACAGTGTGTTCGATGCAGCAAGGTCAGTGCGGCTCGAGTGTAGAACAAAAGTTGTGAGATCAAAACACTTCCACCCTAAACACACCTTTCACAAGGTAATACAGAACACACCCCACCTCACCTCACCCCTCCTCACCTCACCTCACACCACCCCTCCTCACCTCACACCACCCCACCTCACCTCACCTCACCTCAATTGTCATTAGTTTCCAAGGTTTTCTTAAGCTTGCTCTTGGATACCAAAACACTGTGGATTTTTACAACTAAATCAAAATAAAGAAACATTGTGTGACAATTCCATAGGAATCGCATATATTCTTATCACTAGTGTCTATGAGACACATTCTGGACAAAGTCAACTCCTGAGCCTCGGGATGACTGCCTCGGCTCAGTCAGAGAAGCACACTTATTGCTACACACTAACACACTAACACACTCACTCATTCACTCACATCACAAACACCATAAGTTAACATTCGTAATTAATAGTTATGTCTAAGATTTTGTGCTTCAGCTAACTACTATCTACACCAATAATGAACTCTGCCATGAAGCTGTACTGTGGTATACATCCCCACAAACACCCTATGTATACTTCACCAAGGTGTGGTGGTGGTGGTGGTGGCAGCACACAGCACCACCCTTGCTCACCTTAACACGCCACCCAAACACCACCTTCAGGACCAACCACCACCACCACCACCACCACCACGATGAAAAACAATACAAACAAATAATAACCAATAATTCATCATACACTTTAGTTTTTGATTATTGAAGTTGATTGTATAAAGAACATAATTAAAACCTTCCCTTGTAACATCTGAGTATAATTACAATTACTTTCCAGCCTCAATTACTACCAACTCGTATCATTTATCTTTTCAATAGTAATAAAAAATAAACTTTTTCCAGACGAATATCTGATAAAAGACAACTATGTTTTTATCCGAGTTGTTACAATGTGGAAACTTGCACCGGGTTATAGGGAGTCAATGTACGCACACAACCATCATTACACTCATTACATTACACTAATTACCACCCGCCCAGCCGGTTTGTGCTCATTAGTAAAAGGTGAGTATATAAAGGAAAAAAAGAAAAAGAAAAAAGAAAAAAAGAAAGAAAAAATCGAAATATAAAAGTGCACCAAAGCCTGTGTAGACAAGAAAAAAATAAAAAATATAAAAAAAATAAAAAAATAAATTTACATGACCCACTACAGCACCACTTACACACTGAACACATAAAATATATTCACTCAAGTTAGTATTAAATCAACCCAAGATAAGCTTAAATATTGTCCTCTCTCACTCTCCCACTCACTCAATCTTACTCTCTCACTCTATTGGGCTTTTGAGAGAGAGTCTGACGTCTATAGTTTCAATATAACCAGTGAATAAACATAATTACAAACTCATTCACTCACTTTATATTACTAAAACAGCTTAAAATTCCCTGCAGTTACACACACACACACACACACACAAATAGAGAGAGCAAAGGTGAGAATTTCCTGCCTTATTATTATACACAACTTATACACAACTCTTAAGAACACGTACATGACCCTCACCAAGCCATACGGACATACATACATATATACGTACATGCCGCACCTTTGTAATATAATATAAAAAATGAAAGGTAAGTAAGTTAGTGCAACACTCACTCACACTGCTGCCTCGTTAGGTTAGATTGGGATATGTTAGGTTGGGTTGGGGAGGGAAGGAAGGAGGGAGGGGAGGAGGGAAGGAAGGAGGGCAGGAGGGTAGGAGGAAGGGAAGGATAGAGATCTTGATACAATTCACTGTGTTATTTCTACAGCTTGTCACACAGAGCTATCTTGTCAATTTTTCCTACAAGTTCTGACCTCAAGAAGAATGAGTCTCCTTATGGAACACACAAACACACACACACACACACACACACACATTCCTTTACAAACACGAAGGAAGAAAAAAACACACACACCAAACGATAAAATAAAAACAAAAACGCGTCATAAAAACCTGTGGCGAGCGAGTGATTGCTTCGCCTCATCCCAACCCAAGACTCAAGGACAGAATACAGTCTGCCATGCGGTGTGACACTCTGTTATTGGTCACTGTGCTTGTGTCCGCTCCACACTGCCGAGGGTGGACGGAGCATTGATCTGAATACCTTGTGTGGGCAGCATGATGGAGCCGGGAGTCACGTAATCACCAATCATTAATGCATTGTTGACAGGGAAGTTAGTGCTGCCGATTCCTACTGAGCTGACACCAACTTCCTGGGGGAGAGAAGGGGAGGTTAATTAACACATTGAAAACATCCTATAAAATACAGGATATGTATAGGATGGTAGGATCTATTATCATTATTATTATTTTGATTACTGACCTGCCTGACGGAGTGAGATGCAGCAGAGAAGCTTCCCGGAGAGGACACGGGCGGACTCACTGTTCTTGGGACTGGGATTTGAAAGGGAAGATTGAGCGAACCCACGTTGGTGTTCCCTAAAGTCAAATTAAGTTGATCTGAAATACTAACTTGGTTTAAAGAGTTCATTTATAAGACACTTTGAACCTAAGTTTAAGATAAGAAATATACCTTTGATATATAATAACTTTTACATTATGTTATCTCATCTCATTCTCCTTTTTGTTCTAACACACTCTAATACAATGTTATCTTGTTTAATTCTTAGTATAACCACATCTATCATACTTATATACAACCTCTATGTCACTTTCTGGAAATATATGTGTGACAAAACTATTCATAATTTTTCTACATTCAACACTCTTAATCACTCCCTATTCCAATGCTTTATACACTTCTAAAGATAACAAAAAAAATAAGACAGCTATATTAATGATAATAATAATAGTTTAAATTTAAATGACACTAATATTATTTTATACACACTTCACTAACTACTTTCTCTCACCATCCATTCATTCCATTATTCATTATCATTATCATTATTACTACTATTCTATCTTCCTCCTCTTCTTTCTAATGTATCCTTCCTCCTCTTCCTCCTCCTCTCTTTCCCTATCAGTTGAACTCTAGTAATAAATATAATTACAGTATTTTCTTTACTCCTTCTCAATATACATGTTTGTAATTAAAAATGCACCTGGGATGAAAGGTATAGGTTAGTATAGTAATAATTATCATTGTTATAATACTATGGAGTAATTATAATAAGCATAAGGTATTTAATTACACTGGGAAGGGACGTAATGATGTCAATTAAAACATTCTAATGAAGGGAAGGTAGGGGGGTAAGGTGAGGGTAACACACACACACACACACACACACACACACACACACACACCCTTACAGTGACACATACTAACTATCTCTTAATAGGGATCCTTATCTATTAACATACTTGGCTTGCAACATGACCTGACCTAACCTAACAACCCATGCAAGACGACCCTCTGTGGTATGTGTGAGTAGTGGTAGTAGTGGTGGTGGTGGTGGTGGTGGTGGACACAAGAGGGAGAGGAAAATACAAGAGTGGTGCTCTAAATGTTTTATTCTCTACTGTTACTACACAACAGGGCTCACTTTTGTGTCTGAGGGAAGGCCATCCTGGCAGCACACTTGGACACCGTTAAAACTTTCCTTACTTAAACCCCACAACACATTATTATTATTATCATTATTATTATTATTATTATCCTTTATAAAGAGAGATAAAGAGAGATAAAGATAAAGCCTTCTGTGATAACTGATAAAAGTGTGCTCAATGTAAGTCAGTGAGTGGATTCAAACCACACTTAGGTCAAAAAAGAAAGAATAATATAATAAAATAATAAATAAAAAAGGTAAGATAAGATAAGACAAGAAGCATCTGAGGCATATTAACATCTCAATGTGAGACAACATCACCTCAACCAAGAATAACCACAACAACTCAACCAACCAATACTGATCAAAAAAATTCAAATAACTAAACTGCAAACCCATAAAAGGCCGAGGACAATGCAATCCAAAAGCGTAACATAAAAAGAGACGCACACACACACACACATACGCACACACATACGTCCCTTTGAGTTTAGGTTACTGAGAATCTGGTTTTTTTTACAGCGCGTTATGGTTTTACAGACTAAGATTGGCTTCTGCATTCTGATGTTTAACGCCAAGTCCCGCATGAGTCTGAAAGAGAGAGAGAGAGAGGGTGGCTGTGATCTCTATAATAGCTGCCTGTTGTGAGTCACTTGTAGTAGTAAATCAAGATAAGTTAAGAGCACCATCCTTGACTTTGTATCAATAACAATAATAATAATAATGATGATTGATACTTATACTTACTCTGTCTGACCTTCCATACATACATACATAAATATACTTACTTCCTAACCTAACCCCATACATACATATCCTTCCTAACCTCTTAATTCTATGGTATAAATAATGAAAATGTTCTCTTATCTTTCCATCATACATATATATATATATATATATATATATATATATATATATATATATATATATATATATATATATATATATATATATATATATAAATATACTTCCTTCCTAAACCCTTTTTATTCTATGGTTTCCATTTACATATTTACATTCTTTTGTGAATTCCCAAAGTGATTATTGAGACCAAGTGATAATTAGAATAAATAAATAAATAAATAAATAAATAAATAAAGGTTATCATATCTGGCACCTTGAAAACAGTACATGCTTGCTTACTATCACTATTACTATTACAATCTTTCCTTCAGAGATAAATAAATAAATAAATAAATAAATAAATAAACTTGAACCATAAAGCCTTAATTAATTCACACTTACGACTAACTCAATAATAACAATTTAATGATGACTTATAAGCTTTGAAGATGAACACACGAGACATTCATTAATTATAGAAGCAGGTGAGGTGCACAAAAATAAAAATATACAAAAAATAAAATAATAATAAAAAGTGGAAATATAACAATAAAAAAATCATTCAACATTTCTAGTTAGTTAGACAGACTGTAACCAAACCTAACCTAACCAAGCTTAACCTAACTTAGCCAAACCTGATTCTTGATGACCATTAAATAAATATAACTCCCAGGATTGCTTACCTAACTATGAAAAACTAATTAAATAACTAATAATAACTAACTCGGTCTGTATTACATTGTCACATTGCAATAGGAAACAAATGAATGAGAGTGAATGAGTGAGTGAGTGAGTGAGTGAGTGAGTGAGTGAGTGTGAGTGTGAGTGTGAGTGTGAGTGTGAGTGTGTGTGTGTGTGTGTGGTTAGTGTGCTTTTAAAACTATCATGCAGTCTATGTTGCAAACCACATACGTACACACACACACACACATACACACACACAGGAACCAGATGAATAAATTGTGACAGTGACGTTGAAAATTCTACTACAATTCAGCAAAATAAAAACAACAGCAACAGACAAACAGACAGACAGGAGGCAAAATATAAGACCCAATGTATTCTTAAAGTGTCAACATACTACATACTTTTTGAGCCCAGTCAGTTGTCGTCTTGAAATAATTGGCCTCAACTTAAACACTATGATATGCATCTATAAACGACAGAACACCACCATTACTACACCAAAGAAGGTAGTATAAATCATAGACGCCACGAGACCTATTAGTGTTACGCGTGCTGCTGTTATTATTATTATTATCATTATTGAAAGCAAAAAAGGAATAAATAAATAAATAAATAATAATAATAATAAGGGCAAAAAAATCTACCTAAAAAGTCTTGGTCAAACACACACACACACACTTGCATTCATAAAAAAATAGATCATAATAGACTTGTAACAGCTTGGTATTGCCTTCCCATAGACTTGAACAGCATTAGAACCTTTATACTGTGTACTAACTAACACTTTGAACTCTATTGAATCATTGCATAACTTCACAACCTTATACTTTGATCAACGCGTCTCCATCGATCACTCTAATCTAACCTAACCTCAAAACCTAAAAATTAACCTCAACCTCACAGCTAAAAATTAACCTCAGATAAAAACTAACCTAACCTAGCCTCAAAAATTTAACCTCCCATATAAAAACTTTGCTAAAAACCACCTTCACTAAAATAAATTAAAATACAATTCACACACTCACTCTTCTGACAATAATTTTTCTAAGCACTAAGAGATAAAAGATAAGGATAAAAGATAAAAAGCCAACCCATTAATATTATTATAAAACAAGACAAGACAAAGTTAACATGCATTAATTATTGTATCCTTTAAAAACACCCAACAGGAAGGAGCTCAGTCACAGGCCGACCCTTTCACTATGAAGGCTACCAGGCCACTGAGCTGAGACGACCAATCTGCTTGCTCATACACAGGCATAATAATAATAATAATAATAAAAAAGGTATAGGAGCAAGCTTGGTACAGAAAGATATATAATAATAATAATAATAGGTCAATTTTAAGGAATATAATAATAATAATAATAATAATAATAATAATAAATCCGTAACAGCTGCCTTTGGAGACGTCACATTAAATTTAAGGTTTCAGTTACATGGCAATTTGATTTTTAATTAACCTTATTAGTGATGCTTAATTAATGGTGTGCGTGCGTGCGTTTGTGCCGTTTGGGATGTGCATTAGACTGAGCTCAGCAAGGAGATGCAGGAGGAGGAGGAGGAGAAGGAAGATAATTATAGGAGTAGATTAAGGGGTGTAATTAGGGTAGGTTAATGAGTGTAATTAAGAGTTAATGACATTGAAGTTACCCAGACTGATGAGTGAGGTGCCTTGATCAATAGCCACTTCTCCGAGACCATTCACTGTTATACCATTCACCATGTTCACCGCTGAAAGAACAACAACATCATCATTATCATTGTTATTATTATTACTCACTACATACACTCAGACAGACAGACAGGAAGACAGGAGGAGGTAAAACGTGTATTGACTGTCTCCTTCAATGACTGTCAGAATAATGATAATAATAATAATGATGGTAATTGTTATTTTCTATTTTCTTTCCTTAGTACAAATGGTTCTACAGCAATTAATGAGATAAGATAAGATAAGATAGAACATCAAAAAAATTATTAAAGCACACACACACACACATTACAACACTACTATTTCAAAACTCTAGTACAATTCTCTCTCTCCCTCACCTTGCTTGGCTCCCTGTGCATCTACGGTGCCCCAGTAAGACTCTGAAGGGGAGACTGTGTTGTTCCCCGGAGGCGGCTGAGGTGCTATTCCAGTGTAGCGAAAGTAAGGGTTCTTGAGGTCCAGACAATTAGTAGCGACGGTTGTAGTTCCCTCAATTCTAACCTCCAAGTTGACGTTGTAAGATTGTCTGCGGGAGGAAGGATGGAAGGAAGGATTGGTAGAGGAGTGTGAGGTTATGTAATGTTGATTTATAATATAGTATGTTTGAATTGATATCTGGTTATGGTTTTATTTTGGTTTAATTATCACACACAAAGTTTTTACAGAGACCAGAAACACAATTTTACAGAGAAACTGAATCAAAGTAAGTGAGTTAGACAGAGAATGAGCTTACCTTCTGTTAGCTACCAGCTCCACAATGCCTGTCACCAGCTGCCCTTCCTTCACAAATATTGGCTTACCCAGCAGACATCGCACCTAGGAAGAAGATAAGAAACATTTAGATACATTTATTCAACACTAACAGAAAGATAGGAAACATTTAGATACGTTTATTCAACACTAACAGCAAGATAAGAAACATTTATTCATGTACGTATTCTGTGTGTGTATTGGTATGTGGTCGGCTCACCTGGTACCAGTGTGTGAGTGGTTCTGTGGGTGCGGTAGAGAGCCACACAGTCTGTGATGAGCCCAGGAAGGCCACATCAAACCAGAAGGCCAGGCCGTGCATGGTACAAGACTTCAGGATGTGGAACTCAAGGGGAATTACTGCAAGAAATAGAAAAATAAATAATAATAAATGAATAAATAAATATAAAAAAAAAACATCCACTCACACATTGAATAAATAAGATCAATAAATGCTGCCATGATCAACCTATTTTTTCAATTTAATATAATATATGATTAATTTTTTATGTCTTCAAGGGGTGAACTACGGTTGAATAGAAGAAAAGTCTCTAACCACACTATCCTAACCTACTTTTGTATCCTCCATTATACAATACCAATACAATAACACCAATAGATTAACAGTTGAAAAAGTTTAGTATATTCCATTTAGTAGTCAAATGTTTCATATCTTTCATTAATTAAGTAATTATAGTCTCCTGCTCACCCAGATGATGTAAGTCCTTCTCCTCGGCTGTCATGAAGTCAAGTGAGTATCGGATGGACTTGGCTAAGCAGATACCAATATCAAAGGTGTCCACGATAGGCTGCCTCAGGTACTCATTCAACGCCTGTTCACGCAGCTGGCACAGGTCAACACCGTGGAAACAGTTCTGGTACCTGCACGCAACACCATTAACACCATTATTAATATATATGCTAAAGATATGACTGAAAGAATCCAATTATATAGAAAAATATGACTCAAGAAACTCAATTTTACGGAAGTTAGTCTTATCAATATCTCTCTCCCTCTCTTTTTCTCTCTCTCCCCCTCCCCCCATCCTCACCAGAAGTTAGCCTTATTGAGCTGTTCGTAGTAGAGCGCCTCGTCATTGAAGGGAGCCACGTGCAGGTCGCCTCGGGACGGGAACATCCTGCCGTTGGGATTGAGCCATTTCTTAGCATGTAAATAAGTCTCGAGCATCCTTTCATTGTACAGCATGTATCCCATCGGCTCTGAGATGATCATGTCAACAGTGTCGGGTAAGTCGATTTCCTCTATCTTGCCAGCAATGACTTGGATGGTGTCTTGAAGGTTGTTTGCGCGCACTAACATCTGTATTGGGGATGGTGATGATAGTAATAATAGTAACAATAGTAGTAGTAGTGGTAGTAATAGTAATGATAGTAACAATAGTAGTGATAGTAATAGTAATGATAGTAAAATAACCTAAAAATCAAACCATAATTAAAATCAAACACAACACAACCCCAGTGGCATAGTAAGGGGGAGCAGGGAGGGAGGTGACAGGATACAGGCTTAAGTCTAATGGCTATATTCAGTGACGTAGCTAAGGGAAGGGGTGTGGGGGTCATATAAGGAGGAGGCAAGACTTGAATGTACTCACCTCACAGTGTTGCGCCATAGATGAAGCCTCCACAGCATACACCTTCCTTGCCCCGGCCTGTGCTGCAAAGAAGGACAGGATACCCGAACCTGCGCCCACGTCAAGCACTATTTTGTCCCGGAAATCACTCATGTTGGAGAGGATGGCTCGCTGGTATGTGCCGGTCCTTATGTAGTCCTGGGGGGAAGGGAAGGGAAGGTGAGGTGAGGTGAGGTGAGGTGAGGTGAGGTGAGGTGAGGTGAGGTAAGGTAAGGTAAGGTAAGGTTAGGTGAAGTTAGGTGTGGTATGGTTAGGTGTGATGGTAAGGTTTGGTTATGTTATGCTATGTTAGGTAGAATGGTTAAGTTACGTTAGGTTAGATTAAGTTATGTTAGGTTAGATAAGGTTATACAAAGGAGTACAAAGGAAGAACGGACAGCAACACTACTACTATGTGTTAGGTTATGTATAATGATATCTCGCAATGTATTTTTTAGCGTAATATAAAGATGATAATGATGTTAATAGGCGTCAAGACAGGAAAATGATTATAATTAAATCTATTTGCCGCAGAAGTTTATACGAGAAAAAGCACAATGGATGGCCTATGAGGTATGAGGTTGAAGTATGAGGTATGTGGCTGAAGTATGAGGTTCAAGTATGAGGTATGAGGTGAAAATTAAAGTGAATTATCTTTCTTTTTCTGTTTCTTTCTTACCTGCATCATGTTTTGCTGCTGTGAGAGGTAACTGTAGAACTGCAAACAAACAAACACACACATTATTATAAGTTTAAGTATAAGTCAGTATAAGTATAAGTGAGAGTATAAGTCAAAGTATAAGTGAGAGTATAAGTCTAAGTAACTCACCTGAAAGTACTGTGTCGCGCTTGAGTCGTCTGTTCTTTCGTTGAACACTGACACTTCCTTCCCTTGTCTCATCTTCAATATAATGGTGTGAAACCTTCTCGAGTCTGTTATATAAAGCAACACAAACCATTATAAAGGAGGAGGAGGAGGAGGAGGAGGAGGAGGAGGAGGAGGAGGAAGGTTGAGGAGGAGGAGGAGGAAGGAGGAAGGAGGAGTAATGGAAGAAAAATAACAGATTGAGGTGTAGTTTTGACAGAGAGAGAGAGAGAGAGAGAGAGAGAGAGAGAGAGAGAGAGAGAGAGAGAGAGAGAGAGAGAGAGAGAGAGAGAGAGAGATGAGCAAATAAAAATGAACAGTTCAATAAAAACAATGAAAAATGACGAAGAAAACTTGAAATTTCTAAAAGGGAAAGAGCAAAATATGACACACACACACACACATAACCTTACCTGCTTCCGATGCAAAAGTGACCAATAAATCTTCGTGGTTCGATGCAAAAATATAGGATTTCGTCCCCAGCCGACAACATTCTGATTTGGTCTCGATGGGGATTTCCATAACACACATCCCACCTGTGTGCGTAGAAAAGAATGACAGCTGATACACACATACATACACACACAAACACACATACATACAACGGCCTTTAAATAGCAAAGAAAAAAATACTGTATATACGTATATATAAAAGAAAAAATAATAAAATTGCATTCAAGCACACACACACACACACACACCAAAACAAAAATAAATAAGTATACAAATAAATACACATACTAAGCCCTACATTAGCACATATAACACACTTCTCTATTTCGTAATCAAATTATGAAATCACTCGTTACATATATATTCAATTTATTCACTAACAAGGGGAGTGGGAAGGAGGAAGGAGGGAGGGAACCACTAGTTATAAGTTACCTTTAGTTAGGTTGGATAAAGGGAAAAATAATATTAATAGTACTACTGGAAAGCATGTATGTATCTATGTATGTATGTATGTACCAAACAACATACTGACATGGCGAGGTACGGACAGACAGACAGACAGACAGACGGGTGTAATACTGTAAACACTGGACAATGACAATAATAATAACAATAACAATGATAACAAGTGATAACATAACATAACGCCTTCCCTATATATCCAAAACCAATAAATAAAATAACAAAAATAATAACAATAACAATAATACTCAACTCTCATAAATTTACACGCGGAAAAAAGTAATTCCCATAAGACATCAACTATTACTACTACTACTATTACTAATCCTTATAATAGTAGTACTAATAGTAATAATAGAACACACACACGCATACATATACACACACATACATACAGCATTGTTGTTGTTATTCCCACAGACAAAGGTACACACAAACACACGTACACACAATTGTATTACCTTGTCTAACTTTACAGGAGAGTCCATGAGGGTCATATTCAAGCCTTATAGTAACTGGATTTGAATATTTAAGTGTTCTACTGCCATCCTCGTGCAAAATATTCACCATAACCTTCTCAAACGGACGACTCGACGCCATTTTGGTTCTCTCTGGGTGTGCATCTTTATATTTACACATGACAAACTTATATTAATACTCATTATTCATTACTTTATTTATCATATATTAATACCTAAAGTGTGTCCATGTTGTTTGTTAGTATATTTTTCCCCTCGACATGTAAAAATAACTGAGCGACAGTTCTCAATAAATGATATGACTCATATATTATTATACTATTACTACTCAATTATCTTTTATATATATTCTGGATCAATATGGAGTTGTTTAATCATGGAGTAATAGTAGGGATAATAAGTTAGTATGCATTAATCTCGTTGGATAGGTCGCTTCTTAACATACAAAGAGGTAAAGCAATACTAACAGCTAGTCAATGAGCCTTCACACCTTGGACTTAGACTTGAACGTTATCTTTTAAACTAACTATGGAAACTATTATATATATTGGCGTCTTTTTTCTACCTTTAAACTAATTATGTAAATGTTGGCGCAGTCAGGGGTCGGCGAAAAAGCCAGTGTGTACGGTCCTTCATAAAAGTACAGCAAAACACATACATTATTTGAGGAATATGTGAGAAATACGGCAAAATAAAGCATATTAATTGATGAGATATGGCCCCTAGGAGGACATCAAGGAGAAAACCAGCTATCAAGTCAATGAGGAAGCAAATAGCAATATCGCATCAAAAGAACAGGTGCGAGACCTGGGAGTGATGATGTGCTCTGATGGAACCTTCTCTCACCACATCACCATATCACAAACATTGCTAGCAAGCTTACAGAATGGATGCTCAGGATCTTCCATACGAGAGATAGAACATATATATATATATATATATATATATATATATATATATATATATATATATATATATATATATATATATATTTACTCAAACCTGTTCACTTACATTTACACTTATAAACAAACTATGTTAAGGAAAAACAAACATTTCAACCTGCTCAATAATTATTCAATTCATATCTTTGAGAATTACAAAAATATTACATTTTTTGAAGCGTATCAGTATTGAGTTAGGAAGAACATTATTATTGTTATTATTATTATTATTATTGATGCATCAGAAAGTTTTTAGTTTTAGTTTTCATTGAGGACAAAAATAAGTTACATTTGAAATCATTGAGAATCTAGTGAGTGAATGTATGCACGTATGTATAACTGAAGCCCATTTTATACTCCTACCAACACTGTAATATGTACTGCACACTGTACTCATTCAACTAATTATAATGTACTGAATTATATATTCATCCTGTGTAATATTGGTTTTCATTTATATATCTGAAGGAAGGAAGAAACAAAAGATTAG
>JAXIVD010001348.1:87500-89835 GCA_036785275.1 Cancer borealis | reverse complement strand
CTGGTTCCAGCCGTATCAAGCCAGTCCGAATATAATTGAATTTTTGTTTAGGTGTGCTGGGGGAAAGACTGTTGCCAGGAGAGGCCCAACGTTGCTCCATCTCCAGAATCACAATCCCATCATCGTACTGTGCCGTCTAGAACATATTAGCTGGCGTAATGGTTATAAAATTGAAATTCCTTGCCAGACTATGACTAAGGCTGTGTCCCACCCCACAGACACGAGGAGGAAAACACTGCCTCAACAGGTGACTCGCTCCATTCTCTCGACTCTTTCACTCTCTCACTTCCGTCTCTTAACACTCCAGCCTCTCATATCTCCTTGCCACTCCCAAGAAACCCCACCCAGGGCGGGAGAACACACGCAGGTACTCTCAGTCCCCGCTCCGCTTAACACCACGAAGAGAACTGAGGGTGAAAACTTAGACAACTCTGCGGCCAATACCTCGCGAGCAATGGAGCTTCAGTCCGCCCCTCACCACAGCCAGGGAGGATACTGAGGAGCCCGCTCGCACTAGTTCCCCGCCGAGGAGAGTGAGAGGAGAGGGGACGCATGCACAAGCCAGGGGGACGAGGGGAGTGGAGGATGAGGAGCGTACGTAAGTTAGGGGAAAGGAGAAAAGGAGGAGGAGAAGTGATGTCCTGAGATAGGGAGATGTAAAGAAGAGAAAAAAACTGGAATGGTTCTGTGAGAGTAAAGCTGAAAAGTTAATAGTGATAAGGAGGGAAGAGGAGAAAGAGAAGAGGACGTATAAGAGAGAGAATACGAATGAAAAATCCAGAAACATATTCTCAATTTCACTTCGTATTTTGGTAAATTTATCGGCTTTCTTTCACTTTCATCTTATCAATAATCATCTCCAGACGCACCAGTCGCCCTCCAGGCACCAAACCAGAGGACTGAGCATGAGCTAGACACTAACATGCATAAGACAACGGCTTCGAGACAACCTCATAACAACACGTAAATCGGGGTTGAGGAACGACTGGTGATGCGCAATAGATAATGAAATGCAAGGTGGAACGAAGGTGGAAGAATAAAATAAGCGACATAAAAAGAGGAAAGGAATGATAACCAAAAAAGCTACGATAATCATCAGAATGGAGGACATGGTTACCAGCTGCAAGCGTACGATTAAATAATGGTGGAACAAAAGACCTACATAGATCGAGTTATAAAGGGGATTAGGTATTGTTGAAGGGATATTATAAGTGAAGAAGGGAAAGGAAAGCACACACAGGAGAGAGAGAGATGAGAGAGAGAGAGAGAGGAGGAGAGAGAGAGAGAGAGGAGAGAGATGAGAGAGAGAAGATATGAAGAACGGGGAAAAAAGCTTAAAGAGGCGTCCTCCACCAGCATGTCTAAAAAGATTGAAATGTCAGGGGTTACAAGAGGTGTCCTAATTTCCCCTGAGTTAGAGAGGGCACCCACAGGACTGAAGGAAAGAGTAGGTATCCACCTGGTCAATTCGCCGGTGCTACTCATCTCTCAGAAGTGACGACAACGAGGGTTAAGAAAGAGATATGACCACTTTAGGGAAGAATCTGACCCATAAGAGGAGACAAGGGGGAATGGGAGGATGTAGCGAGGTGTAAGTGAACGAGGTTTCCCCACAGCAAGATTAAATTAATTAAGTGGTGGTTTTTCCCCTCAGCAAGTGTCAAGAAAGTTACTTGTTTTAATTTTATGGATCTTAAGTACAAGAGTAGTAGATGTTTTTACTTATCAAGATCAAGAACAAGATTAGAAAGACCAACGAAGCCCCCCCAAAAATAGTAGTCATAAACAGGTTCCACAGTCGAACCAGGAAATTAATAGCGATGGGGTGAAGGAATGAAATAAAAAAGATGTATATGCCTGATAGAATACGAATGCGACACGAACGTATTGATAACGAAAAAAGAACAATAGAACAAAAATATTTATACGAAAATAAAAAAAATAAAAAAGAGCAAGGACAGAAGGAGCATTCACACACTACAAACAAAATACAAACAAATCATAAAACAATAAAATCTCTACAAAAAAATAAGTAACTATAATACACCTCCAGCTATATTTACTTTCCCTTTTCTCTTATTTTTATTTTTTATACTTTTTTAACGGTCCCCATTCCCCTACCTTCCTAATACGATGCTGCTTGTAAATTTCCTCTAAATCCTCTACTGCCTGCTGTTGAGATCTGTCTGAAGATTCCCGCATTCCCTGTATCCTCTGCCCGGGGAGCATTACGCAAACCCCACTCAATCCCACTATGAGACTCTGTACGTATTGTCATATCTTGGAGTAACAACTGTGGAATCTTACAATATAGTACTTGATGTTGGAGGAGGAC
>JAXIVD010001348.1:72500-75000 GCA_036785275.1 Cancer borealis | reverse complement strand
AGCGACCAGCGCGACGCATGTCAATGAAGGCAGCCATTCCCTTCCTTGCCTCATCCCTTCACTCTGCCGCTCATCCGTTACGATGGGTGAGTTGTCGTAACTCTCGGCAGCTTCAGGAAGACCACGCGAAGGTGGCTGCAAGGAGGTGACTTCACAAAGAACAGCTGAAGACTTCGGAGTGAAGGGACATACAGAATCCAGACAACAATAGGACCCCAAACATTCTCCTCACAGGTGTTCCAGCACTGTGTAAGAAAAGCAACTATAGCGAGTATCAACTCTGACTAAAACACTGGACTAGCACGCTCAGACGACTACTCGGACATGACCGGTAATGATAATGGACTAGCTGAAGGGTGTAAGGGAGACAGGTTGTGGAGACCCTTGGTGGAGGAGGACAGAATTTAAGTCTCTACCCGACAACCACCTCCGGTGTCCGAGGCAAAGGTGGATGGGGCAGGTAAGGCTCTGTGACCGGAGTCTGCTGAGATCCTGCCAGGCCCATCTGAGCCAAGGCGCCATAAATGCCTAAAGGTCGAGGAGGTGAGATCGGCCTGAAAGGAGGACCTGGGCGTCTAAAGGGACCGGGACGCCTGAATGGTGGTAGGTGTTTGGGGGCTGTGGTCTCCTGGGCAATTTGTACTGGCGTCGGGCCCAAATTATACTGCTGGCCTTCATCTGATGACTGGAGAGGAAGGGGGTTGTAGGGCACGCCTGGAGGTGCCTCAACCGTCTGGGTGCGGTAAGTGGGCACCAATGGCGTATCGGCCTCAACATCGACTTCAGCGCCATCCTCAGCCTCGCGGCGGTGGTGGTCGTAGCCCTTCTTGTTGCAGCGGGTGATGTACTCCTTCTCAAACTTGACGGTGGTGTGGGTGACTTGGCCGATGCCGGTGACGGTGAACTTGACGGTGGTGTACCGGTTGATGGTCTTGGTGAAGAAGAGTGGCCGCACCTTTGTCTCCACCTGGGTGAGCAGCGGCTTGATCACCTGTGTAATGAACACCGGGTACCTGATGGTGGTGTAGCGCGTCTCCACGATCTTCTTCAGGTGTGGCTTGGGATTCCTCACTTCTACCTGCCGGAAGGAGACAACAATGGTTAGCGCCACACAATTCCAAGGTTTCTTTACGAGCACAACACTAAGTTTTCTACGCCTGGACTTAGGCTGATGTAGTTAAATCAGTATCGGATCCCAAACAGAAAGTACACAAGAAATATTAAAGGAAGAATAGTAATTTCACTCTGTATGTAACACGGCATCTCGGCAGCTTTGTGTCGTTTAGCCTGTGACATGTTTTTATTTTTTCCTTCTTAATCGTCCGGCCTAAAATGAACCGCCAAATAATTACACTATAGCCATTATTTCTTCCTTCACTGATTCATTCAATTTTCATATGGATATGAAAACGAAAAGTTCACGTGCGCGTTATATTACTTGGTTGGTGAAACTGTATTTGTTCATTAATATAATTGTCTCTTTCCCTCCATTCCCCGTCCGCACGCGAGGCTCCACCCACTCTCTATAACCTCCCCAACCTACCCCCAGCCAAGCCCCGCTCACACACGGCACACACGGACCTCACTACACTTTCCCTCACACACACACACACACACACACACACACACACACACACACACACACACACACACACACACACACACACACACACACACACACATACTTACACGTGCGCACGCTCTTTATAAAAAAAAAAAATGTACTTCCAAGACCACTATCCATTAAACTTATCTCTTTTGACGACCATATCCCCGGCGCCACTAGCAGCTCCACACAACACTCAAAGGTCAAACACCCACAACACTCCCCGAGAGATGCTTGGGAGGGAGGGAGGGAAGGAGGGAGGGAGGGGGACAAAGGGTGCTGCTTGTCAACTTACATTATTGACGACTTCTGCCTTTTTGTCCTTGTAGACGGTGCGGTATTTGGTGATGGTCTGAGGATGACACGGCGCAGGTTTGTATCCCCCGTGGCCACCTTTGTGTCCGCCGCCCCCATGTCCTCCTCCGTAGCCACCTCCGCCGTGCCCGTCTCCATGCCCACCGCCATGTCCGCCGCCATAGCCGCCTCCTCCGTGATCGCCACCCCCATGTCCGCCTCCATAGCCACCTCCGCCGTGCCCGCCGCCGCCGTGCCCACCGCCGTGCCCGCCGCCGTGCCCGCCGCCGTGCCCACCGCCGTGCCCACCACCGTGCCCTCCACTGTCACGGGACAATGGAGGTAAGGCCAGCTGGGGTAGAGAAGGAGCAGCCAGCATCACCAGTAGTAACAACCGGCATATCCTGTAACGGAGAGAGAGAGAGAGAGATAGATAAACAAATATATATAGAGAGAGAAAGAACAAAAAAATATGAGATTAAAAAAATACACAACGGTTGCTTTCATAAGTAGAAAGTTGATGTATTTGTTTTGGTGTCAGTGAGCTCAGATTCTCCTATGAACACCTGCTGCGTGGAAGAGTGAGGGAGAGGGAGAGGG
>JAXIVD010001348.1:0-70000 GCA_036785275.1 Cancer borealis | reverse complement strand
GGGAGATTGTCTATTGGAAATCAGTAAAAGGCACCTACCAGAAGAAGAGGCAAAATAATAATAGATTTGAGACGTGTTCCCCATCACCCCTTCACTGCAATCATTACATGCCACACATATATCGCCTTTCACTGCTGCAATCACCTCACTGCCGTCATTATTTGTATCGATAGCACCATGCAACCACCATCATCATCTCGCAAATAAAAAAAAATAAAAGCTATCTCCACGCAAACACACAGACACACGCCCATCCCCCCTCTTTCTTTCTTTTTTTTTTCTCTCTCCCTCCTCCAGTGGCCGCTGCAGCATGACAAACACCTGTGCCACCAATCGTTCTTTCAACAGTTTACACTTTGCCATCTCGAAGGGCACACACCACCACCTCCTCCTCCTCCTCCTCCTCCTTCTCCTCCTCCTCCTCCTCCTGGTGCTGCTCCTCTTCCCCTCCTCCCTCTCTCCAATACAGTCAGTGTAAGCCTTCTGCCACCACCCCACGCCCCGCCTCTCCTCTCCCTTTCCCAATGGCCGACCACCTCCCACCCTTTGATGACGCCCTGAAGCTCTTAGTCAAGACTTTCTCCCGAGTGAAAGGATGAACGGGCTACAGAGGGAGTAGTAACTTTTACATTATTACTTTGAGGGATGTGGCAAAGTTGTCATCTGAGGGGCTTTAGTTTTTTTTTTCTCCCCCTGCATCCTTTCTCTCTCCCTCTCTTTTTTTCTTTTTTTTTTTTACTTTCTTTGAAGCTCGGTGACGAAGCGTGAAAGACTCGTCGTGGCGAGGAAAGTGTCTCTTCGCCAAATCTCTTAGTGGTTACATCATAGCCAGGGCTCAGTAGTTTTCACACCTGAGTCACACAGAAAGCCTTTGATTTCTCGTTATCTCTTTTTTTTTGGCAGCAATAAAATCGAAAGAACATACGTGTGTGTCACTCATTGTGAAAATACCAACATGATGAGAGGGAATAATATCAGTTATTTTTTTCTTCTTCTTTTGTCAACAAGAGATTATGTGGATTGTTTTGTAATGAAGCACCAACATCATAGTCTAAATACTATCATTGTACAATTGCACATGTTCATATCTTATTTTTTTCGTACTTAAAGTCTGTTTTTACGCGAAAATACTTAGAATACGTGTGTGTGTGTGTGTGTGTGTGTGTGTGTGTGTGTGTGTGTGTGTGTGTGTGTGTGTGTGTGTGTGTGTGTGTGTGTGTGTGTGTATGTGTGTGTGTATGTGTGTGTGTGTGTGTGTGTGTGTGTGTGTGTGTGTGTGTGTGTGTGTGTGTGTGTGTGTGTGTGTGTGTGTGTGTGTATGTTCCAGAAATCACACGAATCAAGATGCTTTTGGTTAACTGGGTGTGAAGTATATAATAGGTAGTAAACGCCTCAATTACGACCGTTATGGTGTGTGTGTGTGTGTGTGTGTGTGTGTGTGTGTGTGTGTGTGTGTGTGTGTGTGTGTGTGTGTGTGTGTGTGTGTGTGTGTGTGTGTGTGTGTGTGTGTGTGTGTGTGTGTGTGTGTGCCTAGGTGGTATAATGGATATTTTGAGTAATGCAATTAATTTATCTACATCCTTATAATACAACAATGCAAAACAATGGTACCAAAGAAGTTGGAGAGAGAGCATGGACGTTGTGGAGTGAATCGCTGCATAACCTGTACCTGTGTGATATGATTAAGGCAGCGGCTAACCTCTGTTATAAAAGTAAGACTGGAAGGAAGTTCACACAATTAATGCTACCACAGAATATTGAAAGACTCCCCATGAATGTGAAAGGAAGACTGTATGCTCCACGTCTAATAACTTCGATGCCATTTGGTAACGAAACTCAATCTATTTTTTAAGATGTTAAGTGATCTCGTCTGTTGAAATTGTGGTGAGGTGAAGAAATAATGATATTTTTAGAAATGGCCTGATAGTAGAAAGACTGAGTACTAAGTAAGAGTGGTGATATCACGGACATGGGAAAAGTGACTCAGCCGTGTGTAAAAACCAGTGAGAATGACTAGCCAAGGCGAACTAGAATGAAAGGAGGTAGAGTTTAGAATACAATTTTAGATGACTTGCCAAACAGGATGGACATAATCGTGTTATAGTTTGCTGGTTTGCCTTCAAATGTTGTCATTGATCTTGTTTTTAAAAGTATTTGTCTATTATTATTATTATTATTATTATTATTATTATTATTATTATTATTATTAGTAGTAGTAGTAGTAGTAGTAGTAGTAGTAGTAGTAGTAGTAGTAGTAGTAGTAGTAGTAGTAGTAGTAGTAGTAGTACTATTATTATCATTCTTATTATTACCGTCATTATCACCATTATCGTTATCATCATCATCTTCATTTTTTTTTTATAACTACATTTCTGCAACCTATGGTAAGAATCCAAAAGAAAAGCAAGAGCCAGTGAATGCGTGAACTGTAAGATGAGGGTTATTTTCAATGAATAACAGTGAGTGTTGAATGAACGAGTGAAGAAGCAAGTGTGTCACTGAATGAGCAGGTGTGTGAAATGATGAGCAAGTGTGGGAAGCGTTAGTGTGTTGAGTGCACGAAGAGAACAGACAATACCACTCACTGCCTCACTGCTTCACTATCGAATGACTATCACACTGCTGTACTGACTCACTGGTTAACTCAGTAATGACGAACTGATTGACTGACTAATTGTCCTGTTGACTAAATCGACTAGTATGTAATTTAACTGACCCCCTAACTGATTGACTGCCACACTGCCTTTCTGATTGATTGGACAAGTACCTGACCACCTTACAGAACTGTCCTGCTGAGCTACTGACTCATTAACTGACTAAAGTGAGAGTGAGACTGTTTGTCAACTTTTGTTCATATACTTTAAGTGTCTACTATGTAAATGACAGACATAATAAAGTGTTAAAGTGTAAGCAGCTAGCGAGACAGATTAAGGACTCAACCACCACACTTCACCACCCATCCTCCCCCTGATACCGCAACACACACACACACACACACACACACACACACACATACCACTACACGCCCCCTCCCCTGCTATTACACTCACGTTTACACACTTCCTACATCTTCTACACCTTCACACCGCTACACCTTCTACCATCACACTCACATTGCCTCCTCCTCCTCCTCTTCCTCCTCCTCCTCTGTCTTCACATACACATCGATACAGCAATCATCTACCATCATAACCACCACCACATCCACTCCACACACTCTACCACCACCACATACTCTACACGTCTTTTTTATATATAGATAACCCTTTGATGTCAATAGGAATCAAAAACATCAATGTACGTAAGTCGAGTGAAGAATGACAAGTAGCATTTCACGGTACTTAGCAAGAACAAAGGAAGTCGACGGTTGCGATCAGTACTACCTAACACACACACACACACACACACACACACACACACACACACACACACACACACACACACACACACACACACACACACACACACACACACACACACACACACACAGAAAGAGAGAGAAGGGGGGTGGGGTAGGGGGTTGGAAATTGACACAGAGTGGGTAAAAGTTTTTATGTACATAGAAAGTTAGCAGTCAAAGAATCAGGATAAAACTTGGACTGTGAATTTCTCATGAAACATTTGAAACACTCGTCTGCTGGTGTGTTGTTGGGTTTTTTTTAAAGTGTGTGTGTGTGTGTGTGTGTGTGTGTGTGTGTGTGTGTGTGTGTGTGTGTGTGTGTGTGTGTGTGTGTGTGTGTGTGTGTGTGTGTGTGTGTGTGTGTGTGTGTGTGTGTGTGGTATTACATGTGTAGACCAAATTTCACGTGTGACTAACTAATGTATTCTTAGTACATTAAAAAGTCTTTACGTGTTGTAAAATTACGAGTCCAACAGATCACATTTAAGCATTTCGCGCTCCGGTAAGGCAGGAGAATGTCAAAAGAGTACAAAGGAAGAACAGACAGCAACAGTCCTACTGGACCTAACGAGGCTGTCTGTTTAGATGTCATGCAGTGTTTCTTTGTTTCATTCTCTCTTTTATGTTTGAAGTTTTTGTGGTAGAGAAAATAGACCTAGGAATAACTTTTGTCCCTAGACATCCCATGGAGTCACGTGCTTAATGCGAGTAAACACACATAATGAACAGGTAGTCGTCAGCGGAAACAAGCGGAACAAGTGTCATGTTTGTTTCATAAGTGGTGGTGGTGGGATACAGTACTTAACATTGTGTTGTGGCAGTGGTCGTAGTGTAATATAGCATTAGAGTAGCAGTTAACACAACAGATCTGCCTGAGGGGCATAGCGGGACTTACCAGAGAGGGGTCATGCTGGTGGCGGGGAGGAGATGGTGGTGGAAGAGGAGGATGAGAGGGAGGCGGTGTTGGTGTCGGTGCCGCGGACACACACGCTGTCTTGAGGTGGTCAGCGGTGCAAGGCTTCTTCGCTGGTACTTATACTTCGGGTGTAGTTGACTCACTCCTCTTTAACTAGTGTTGACGCCTCACTCTGGACCGATGACGCACTTCGCTTGCTACAGAAAAGAATTGATTTTCGATAACAGCGACGAGTGAGATCGAGACACCACGCTGATATAAGAAAAATAGACGTAAGTTTCCGATGCGACAGGAATTTGTAAATCCCGAGAAGGGGGTTGAAAGAGATTGTATGAAATTTACACACGCAGTTCGAGGTTTGAGGATGGACGAAGAGATGGAGGCGTGAGTGAGTGTTTCCTTGGCCCTCTACCTCCAGAGTGAGCCTCGCTGCCTACACATCAGAGAGTCATGCTTTTCACTTTTAGGTGCAGCACTTTCCCTCGCCACCGGTGGTGATGGTGGTGGTGGCGGGAGGAGCGTGGACGGGGGGTGAGTGACGGTGAGATATATGGTGGTGGAAGCTGGTGTGATCAGAACAGGAGGGAAGGGGAGTGGCGGTGAGGCTCATGGGTGATATGGGTGTGTGGCAGGTGGGGGATGATGGTGGTGACAGTGCTGGGCTGGGCGAGATGAGGTTCTACTGGGGCGTTGATTTTCCAATTATTGTTCCTTCATCACCTCTTAGCAGCACCAGCCATGCGTGGAGTAAGGTGGTAGTTCGGGTCACTACCGACTTCCTGATCACTCCCGGGGTGGCAAGCAATACAACGGAACAGCTGATTGGTCAAGGAGATGAGAAGCAGATAACCAAATTCTCTCTCATTCTTTTATTTTCTCTCGCTCTCTATCTATCTTTTTATCTATCTATCTATCTTTCTTTCTCTCTCTCTTTTTTTCCTCTCTCATTTACTAAACTGTAAGTAAGTAAGTAAGTAAGGTATATGTCCTCCTGCTTAGTAGTATTACCCACACATCCGCCACAATATGACAATTCATCAACGTGACGCCCCATCTACCCTCCATTAAATTTTGTAAGGTTAGGGTCAAAGGTCAAGGTCAGAAAAAATTAAACGTCGTTATTAGTATTCCCATTGGGTGCGACCAACACGAAGCTGACCTATAGGATTCTCAAAAATTCATAACTCTTTCAAAACGCACCACAACTTCGCAAATTTTCATCAACATAACTCCTGAACTAAATTATCTACTATAGTGATTATCTAAAAGTCGAGGGAATAGGTTACGGTCAAGGAAAATTGACGAATATCAGCGGTGGAGGTGTACTTGTACTTGCTGATTGCTTACTACTATCACTTTCACCACCACAAGAATAACACCATCAATACCTACCACTACATTACTATTACTTATACCACCACCACCACCATCACCACAACTTAAAAATAACACCACAATGATCATGACGTAATACTTGAAATCGCTAACAGCCTCCGCGTGTGTAGAGCCGCCACTGAAGCGAAGGGTCCCCTGCTAACAACACTAATTGAACCTCATTGAACACTTCCACCTCCACACACGTGAACGGCTGAGAACATGACTATAATGATATAACGTCTTTATCATCATCATCACTATTTTTTCTACTTCCTTATTTTTTTCTTATTCTTGTTTTCCTGTTATTGTTCTCTTCTTTTTCTTCTTCTTCTTCTTCTTCAAATGAAAGTTATCACATTACCGTGCTATCGGGTCTGAAGGAGGGTCGTGGAAGGCAAATAGGCGCCCGCACAAAGGTGTTTCTCCATACAGTAAGTTCTAGGAAAGTCGTTCTACACAATAACTTTTCGTTGCTCGCATGAACAAAGGCGGAAAGAAAATATTATATTAATGATAATGATAATAATGATGATGATAATAATAATAATAATAATAATAATAATAATAATAATAATAATAATAATAATAATTATTATTATTATTATTATTATTATTATTATTATTATTATTATTATTATTATTATTATAGCAATAATAGTAATGATAATAATAACAATAATAATAATAATAATAATAATAATAATAATAATAATAACAATAACAATAATAATAATGATAATATGAGGTGCTCCCATGGTTAAGTGGTTAATGTCCCCCGTCTACTACCCGGCAAGGTGTGGGTTCGAACCTTGCTCAGGATTTTTCACTGACAGGGAGCGAGCGGTTACTATTGCCTATGAGTAAAGGGATGGGGGTGTGTGATGTGTGAAATGTCTCAGCCTTACCCATATATCACGAGTCCAGCGCGTGACTCTGCAGATCAAGGTGATTAACACACACACACACACACACACACACACACACACACACACACACACACACACACACACACACACACACACACACACACACACATCCAGCAAAATGAAGCAACTTGAGATAACTCCGGTTTCTCCACTTGGCTTGTTGACAGTGGAAAGTTTTGTGTACCTCTTCACGGGCCCTCGCCTCGCCTCCTGCAGCAGGTGCTTTCATGCTTAAGATGAGAAGGAAAAACACGGCTTTTCACACTTGTTAATGGACACACACTCACTGCAATCATCGCTGCTGGAAAGACGCTAACCCTGCCCAAAAGGTTATAAAGAAGATAGTGTATATGAAAGATACATGAAGATATATGTTTGTTTTTTACATTAAAGGGATACTGGCCAAGGGCAAACAAAGATAGGTTAAAAAGAAATCCCATTTGTTAAATTTAAGTCCAGTGTGTAATGGATTAAAATGGGTAAGTCATTGGAGTGTTGATAAGTGTAATGGCGAACAAGATTGAAATAACTCAAAAGTTTTATAGCTTCGTCGTTGTGTTTTCTTCAACGATCGAGCTGTGTCTTTTCACGGCTGACGCGTTGAAGGTGTAGCAATGTTAATCGTGTGAGTGAAGTATCGCTAGGTTCCTTTGATGCATGGGGAGTAGTATTGTGATTTTATGGGTTTTTGTCTCTGTTCCGAACCAGTATTTACAGATGATGTTCGTTTTCTCACTCATTTTTGACGCATCACAGTTAAAGGTAATATTGAAGAAAAAAAATAGCACACAAACTGCTTTCACACTTGGAAAACATTAAGAAACCTGAAGTGAAGAGAATATGGTCCTTCTATTTTATGTCTCTTTCAAGTTGGGAATAGATGATGAAATGCATGACTCCAACACTATATAGAAATCACTATATAGAATCCCCTTTCCTAACCATTGATTGTCTGTCTGCTTCGTGTCTTCGAGACGCGCTTGTTAAAGTTCATGTGTGGACCCGGTGCACTTTTGTCGCTTCCGCATGCCTGTAGACGTCTCTCTTTCTGATATAAGGGATCAGGTTAGCTCTGTGTACAATGCTCATGGCAGCTTTTTTTTTTTGTTGGTGGGGGGTAGGGGGTAGCGCTCTCTTGTTAACACTAGCAGAGCCGTATGGTATTAGCTACCTAGCTCAGGGATTCTTTAATCACCTTGTTGTTTAATCTTTGCTCTAGTTACTGCGGGTCATCTTCAGGTCTATCTGTGCCACATTCGTTGCCGTCAGTAGTTACTATCAGTGGGCAGAGTGCTCCAAATGACGTCCCATAATACATAACACGGTAACTTTGTAGTTTGTATGTCAAGTAGAAAGTGACGTAGATTACATGGGGATCAGGAAGATACTGAACCACCATTGGAGACAGATTACGGCTCGCCACAACCATTATCAATCCAAATTTAACAAAGATTAAATGAAGGCGATGCAACATGGCGTTAGACTAAACCTTTAATACATAGTAACGTCTTAAACCAGTGATATCATCATTATCTTAGCACCAGTTACCTCGTCCATCGTCACTTTCATCATTGTGTAACACAGACCGACCTCCAAGCCACACGTTATCCATCATCTATCTTTCTCTTTTACTTTTTTTATTAATAATTACTACCTTCATAATTATGCAGATGAGTACCTTTAATCGTCCGTCCCTTCAGGCCAATGATGTGCGCGATCATCAACTTGGATGTGACGATATCAGTCACACGTAATTACCCTCCGCTTGAAATATATTAATCCACGAAATTAATGACACGTTTCCCAACTTCGCTCAATCTCCGTCAAGTTAATGTGTTCCTCGGCTCAGTTTCAGGGATGTGTGTGTGTGTGTGTGTGTGTGTGTGTGTGTGTGTGTGTGTGTGTGTGTGTGTGTGTGTGTGTGTGTGTGTGTGTATGTGTGTGTGTGTGTGTGTGTGTGTGTGTGTGTGTGTGTGTGTGTGTGTGTGTGTAGCCAGTCCATAGGTGTTGGTGGTGTGTGGCAGTGAGGGAAATAACTATGATAATGGAAAGACGTTAACAAAATAATTAAGTAGGTATCATTAGAGGAAGTATTGGTGAAGTGGATGCAGAGGATGCAGTGTGGATAACGAGCATGTGATATCAATGTGTTATAGTAGCAGCATGGAAAAGAAGGAAAGAATGTAAATTTTAAAAAATGTGTCGGTTAAAGATATGTATTAAAGGAGATTGAATGAAGAGTGAGTGCGCGAGATTATATTACTTTATTACTTACTTTAGGTCACGTCTTCTGATTCTATTTTCTCTCTCTTTTTTCAAATATTTTATCTTCTTTTCTCCTTATTGCACCTTTCCTCTCCCTTGCAGTGAGAGATCGCGTTCCCGTGTTCACGATCGTCCGTCTTAATGAAAGGTTACACTGCCGCCTTTGGACACGAACGAATCTGAGACACGATGACTCAAACATAATATCGTAACAACTTCGGTAACGCAGTCATTTCCTGGTTATGTTCTTAGCTTCGTTTTTGTTTTTGTTTTTTTTCTCTCAATTAAAACATATCATTATAATATTAGGTTTGTTTTTTCTTAGCATAGATTTAAGTCATTTCCTTATTTGAGGAATCTGTTTTTTGTACTATCTCTCTCTTTCTCTCTCTCTCTCTCTCTCTCTCTCTCTCTCTCTCTCTCTCTCTCTCTCTCTCTCTCTCTCTCTCTCTCTCTCTCTCTCTCTCTCTCTCTCTCTTGTGGAGGCCATCGTGTGGATGTAATATAATAGGCTTTGACTATCTATGTGTTTGATGGAGAGAGAGAGAGAGAGAGAGAGAGAGAGAGAGAGAGAGAGAGAGAGAGAGAGAGAGAGAGAGAGAGAGAGAGAGAGAGAGAGAGAGAGAGAGAGAGAGTCACGTAGTTCGATGCTGCAATTTCTAAAACCTTAATTAAATATATATAGTTGACTTTCGCAACAAACTCGACAAATCATTCCCTCTCTTTTCCCCCTTGCCCTTCCTCCCTTTACTTCGCCCTTTTACTGCTCCGCTACTCTCCATTTCCCACTAGCACAGCCTTCACTCCCTTCCCCCATTCCTTGCCTCTCCCTCACCATTGCCACGTACCATTCACTCATTCCTTTCAACCTCCACTTCACTTACTAATCCACACATCCATTTCCTTATCCACCAATTAGTTGTAGTTATTAATGGTAGTGGTGATGAATATGGTAGTGGCGTGAATTACCGGTGGTGATGGTAGTGGTGATGGTGGTGGTGATGGTGGTGGTGATGGTGATGTACTACTACTACATCGTGTCAGACAATTCTTAAGTATAGTTCACTAGGAGTATTGTTCATGGACTACACTCTTGTATGATCAACTCTAATAGTCACAAACAATCAGTGAAGTTGATTAACACGAAATGAACGCGTGCCATCTTTCTCCGTGACCACCTGCCTGCCACCTGTTGTTCGAGGCAGCTGGTCACACAGACACACACACACACTCAAGAAGCTGAGTCCACTTCAGCACCAAGTCACCCATGCATACACGACTGGAAGGTGGGAGAGGGAGGCCATGAGGAGGAGGAGGAGGAGGAGGAGCAACGTTGTGTCTCTTGAGTCAACACGGAGCCATGACTTCGCCGAGAAGTTCGTTTCACCGCATGGTGGGGGGGGGGGGGGGAGAGAGAGAGAGAGAGAGAGAGAGAGAGAGAGAGAGAGAGAGAGAGGAGAGAGAGAGAGAGAGAGAGAGAGAGAGAGAGAGAGAGAGAGAGAGAGAGACTCATAGGCATCCGATACAAAGAAATATCGACTAATGTATGGACCAGCAAGAATTACAAAATGGTAAATGCAAATAAACTTGTATGAAAAGAATCCTTCCTGCATACTGTTGTGGTTTGTTTCAGTGTAAAAAAGATAAAGTTATTATACGAGATATTTACGGAGAAATGCAAAATTTTCCAATAATTGAGGGTTCAGTGAGCAGCTGTGCACGACACCGCTATCTATATCCCAGTTTCATTTCACTAGCTCAAACAAACTAGCGTTTTCTGTTCTTTCTTTACTACTCTATATTGTTTTTACGTAAACCTAATATTTTTCGAGTTATTTCAAAAAACATAATTTCAGTGATGAAAAAAAATTCCAAGGTGGGTGAAACATGATTTTTAGTTAGATCAGATTAGGTGAAAGTTTTGATAATTCTTATGAAAGTTAGTTCAAAGGGGTTTTCTAGCCTGCTGATCACGAATTTCGACTCAATTTTCTTATTACTGTAATATTAAATCACATTTTCCCTTGTTTTCCTAATAAGAATAATGAAATAACAATCACTTAACTTTCCTGGACTATACTGCTCTCGTATGACAAAACTGCGTAGAGATGACCCTACCTAAATTCACACAATAGAACAGATTAGGGTTATTTTGGTTTCCTACCTATAACTGTTAGTAAATTATAGTTGATTTAAAATATTTCTTCCATTATTAGTAAGAGCTTGTATCTATCGACGTTCATAAACAGACAAATATACGTGCAGAAGGTATGCGGGTTTAGAAGTATTGGGCACAATGATAGTGTTATTCCGTTGTTCGGTTACGTCTCTTGGCAGAGGCTTATCAATACGCAAGACCAAAAGTTCATTGGCCTTTCGCTTGATGTGTTTATAAAAGGAATTAACTGGCATAGATATGGTACCAAATTGTTGGAAGTCGTTGTTGTCAGCAACTTCTGTGTTGTTTGGAGGTGTGAGACCAAGGAATATATATCTCTTTACGGTGTACATCAAGGATTATATAGTATGTAATCCTAATATCCGTGTGCAAGGCACTACGAGGCTACAATGAAGGTGCAGCATCAACACGTGTCAATACAATGGGAGACTTTCTATTTTAAGGTGCATCCCACTCCTTATACTGGGTGAGGGAAACTTTGGATAAGAAGGACTGGGCGTGCTTGGACAAGGAAGCTATTGTACCTAGTGATTGGAGTGATCTGTGGCAGCTTGGCACTCCCCGACCTGGCAACAGTGGCTATCTACGTCTATCCCAACGCGGGCAGCCAGCTGGTGGTTGTGGTGGAGGCAGGACACATCATCAAGCGAATGCTACCTCGCACTCTACCCAACTTCCATTCACCCTTTTCCTATACAGACGTGAGTAACTACCAAGCAAATTATATTAATTCGGGAGTTATTAAAGTAAAATACCTCTTGAGCACTATGAGATTTACTAGCAGTGCGACAAATTTAAACCTGTTGCCTTTTGGTTATTGGGGTAAGTTTAATAGCGAGTCGAGGGTATAGGTAGAGGAGCAACAGAGTGTACGTATAGTGTGAGCGTTGGTGAGGTGAGGTGAGGTGAGGTGAGTGTATGGTTTTGAGTTATTTTAGAAGAAAGTCTGTAGGCTATGTTAAGCTGATGTGTTGTGTTGATTGCGGTGTAGATTCTCTCACTCTCTCTCTCTCTCTCTCTCTCAATAGATATTATTTCAGTGCACAAAAGAAATAATTGTTACTACTGCAGTGCATAGATTGCATGAGAGAGAGAGAGAGAGAGAGAGAGAGAGAGAGAGAGAGAGAGAGAGAGAGAGAGAGAGAGAGAGAGAGAGAGAGAGAATGAATGTGGAAGGTTAAAATTTTGTTGTCCTGCCAATCTCTCTCTCTCTCTCTCTCTCTCTCTCTCTCTCTCTCTCTCTCTCTCTCTCTCTCTCTCTCTCTCTCTCTCTCCTGAAAAATAATCACTCCCTTTTTTGTTCGTGCTTGTGTTAGTGATTGATAAGATAGATGAAACTAAGAAAAGCCTACACATGAAAAACATTCATTAAATAGAACCTAATTATTTGCTTCTATATGTCTCTCCAGGCACTCCCTGTCCTCCCCTTCTTCCCCTCCTCCTCTTCTCCCCCTCCCTCCATCTCTAATTAAGTCGCTTATGCTTACACACACACACACACACACACACACACACACACACACACACACACACACACACACACACACACACACATACACGAAAAAGTTATTTATTCTCATTAAAGATGTGTATTAAATCTATTCGGCTTCCTGTATGTTTATCTATCTGTATCGATTTAGATTGTAGCTATTTACTCATTAAAGGAGATGAGAAATTATACAGACGCGATAGATAATTAATTAATTTAATGTTTTTGTTCGTTTTGAGAGAGAGAGAGAGAGAGAGAGAGAGAGAGAGAGAGAGAGAGAGAGAGAGAGAGAGAGAGAGAGAGAGAGAGAGGTGGGAGTGGGGGGTGGGGGTGGGGTTGGGGTTGGCGCGTGGGAGGAGCAAGTTGTTATATCAGATCAGATTGCAAGTGCAGCGTGCGTGTCCTTGAATGCAGCACAACAAACTGATTGGTGGTGGACGTGGGTGATATGGAGGGTAGTACGGGTGGTGGTGAGAAAGATAGTGTAGTTGTAGTAGGAAAGTGCAAGGAAAGTGGAAGAGATATTTGGAAAGTGGATGAAATATTTGGGAAGTGGAAGAGTTGGTTGAGAAGTGGAATAAATGTTTGGAAAGTGGAAGCGATGGAGTGTTAATGGGATGAGTAATGATGAATGTAATGAAAGCTGAAAAATCGAGGTTAACGGCTTTGAAATTATCAATAGAGAAATCAAATAAAGGGCTTATCGATTGACAAGCAATCAGTAGGATTGTGAAAGAGGTGATGGATAATATTAATAACAAAATTTAAAGGTCTCAAGCTAAAAAGATTACGCGTACTGGACGACGACAATAATTATATAAAGTGAACCTGTATTAATTAACACTAACAGTAAGACAAATCAAACATTATAGTGAAAAAAATTTGACCAGGAGCTGTTATGAAAACCCTCTTTTATAAGTTGTAACGAGATCAACTACGTTTTTCCTCAAGTGAATGGACGATGTAGGAAGTAGGACCTATTCACAACTGGCTCTATTATATACGCCTTGGGATAGGATAGTAGAATAGGATACCGATCTGCACCTAGCTGTAAGGAGGGTTACATATAGTACGATACCTCACTACAACTCTGTGTGTTTGCTTTAAATTTAGTTGACAGCTTGGCAGGTTTGAGTAGGCTATCCCATAATATTTTTTTAACAAGGCGAGGAAATTGGACCTTATTACTGTAGGTCAATGTTCCCTGTGTAGATTAGATAGGGGAGGTTGGCACTTGGCTGAGTGAAGGAGTGCGGGATGGCCGTGGTGACGGGGTGACGGGAAGGAGCTATTTTTGTTGACGGGCTGACGCAGATAATGATTGGAAAAAAGATCTATGGAGCCACAGCAAGTCCGAGTGATTTTTAGAAACTATCTATTTTCGTGGGCTTGCGGGAAGTGTTATTTAATTTCGATAATGAGGTTATAGTGGAGAGATATAAAGAAAACAGTGCCTATTAAGTATAATTTGATAGAACATAACAGAGTATGGATAGGGATGACAGGTGGGATGGATAAATATTGGATTATACCAAGGATGGGAGACAAGGAACTGCCTCGTGTGGCCTCTTGCAGTCTCCTCAATTCTTAAGATAGGTATACTATTTTTTGGGTGAACATGAAAGCACATTACTATGAATCACTGCAAACTATTCTGGCAAGGAGACAGTACCCTCTCTTTCTTTACAGACGTTTCCTGGGCCAGCATGGGAATCAACCGAAACTTTCTTCCCATCAAGGGCCATTTCTTCCTCTACTGGGGATGTGAGTTGGCCAGGAGTTCAATCACGGCCAGAGTGTGTTCTTTGTCAGTAGAGCGACTCCAGACATGTTTATATCACATTCATATTTTTCTAATCGATAGTTTAATTAGTTTAGTGTATATACCTTACCAACTCATCCATCTGTCATTAGTTGAGTGAAAATTTGACACTGACCTTTCTTTCTCATGCAATCAACTCACGTGTTCTCCTTTTGTTCGTCATTCCTTTATGTTCCTCACCCTTCCCTCAACCCACACAGTCATGGCCTCGGCTCCACCCTTTGTGATGGTGGTGGCACGACAAGTGGGTGTGCCATTGAATGTGCAGGGTATAATCTCAGTTGTGGTGACTGCTACCGCTGTGCTGCTGAGGCCTCTCATTGCCACACTGGCAGACACTTTTCCTGCCCGACGCAAGGTGAGGTGACAGCAGAAATCATGTTCTGAGAAGTATTTTTAAGATAGATTTTAGGTGAGTTATTAGTTCCTGTTTTGTGAAGACTAGTATTTATCATGCTTTTATTATGAATAGTAGTAATAGCAATGTTACTATGACCCTCCAGATAATCTTCCTGGGTCTGATTGCTATCATGATAACAGCATATAACCCCATCGGCTACCTGCCGCCGCTGCAACCTCCACCTCACCTCTCCGGCCGCCACATCCCATCCCTTCCTCCCACCAACCACTCCCACAGTGTGCACCTCCTCGTGCACCAACCCTTAGGTGAGCATGCAATAGTATCAATAGAAGAGATGCAGCTACTACAGATTGATTTGATGGACTACACCAGAGGTGGCCAACCTATGGCGCATGCGCCAAACGTGGCGCATTGCATGAGTAGAAGTGGTGCATTTTATCCTTGTGATAATAATAAAGTAAGCCTACTCATAGGGGGCTACAAGAGATTTATGGCGCATCTGAAACCGTATGACATAAAGTTGGCTCATGGTATGTAAAAGGTTGGCCACCTCAGGACTACACGTACTCTATGGGTTCTGCAAATGGCAATCTTTTGGCTTTCCTAACTAAATTTTGGTCATCACATTAGGTGTTCCGGTGATGCCTTATCAATAACCTTTGATGGAGTCTTGAGATAAATCTTAAGTTTCTAAGTTACCCTCTTACAGTTTCTATCCTTTCTTGCTGCTGTGATACATGGTTATTACTCTCCCCTAAACTTATAGAAACAGTGGTGCTCCACAGGGATCTGTCATCCACTTTATTATTTATCAATAATTTTCTCACTGAAACTGATGCAGATGCCTACTCTACATTTTCAACATCATTTGTCAAAATACCTTCTCAATAAGAATCAAATTACTCATTGAGAGATGCCATAAAACACGTAACCTCTGATCTTATTGTGATTTTTTAATAGGGGAGAGCAAACCTCATGATTTCCAATTCCTCAAAAACTTAATTCCTTCATGAAGGAATTAAGTTTTTGCCTAGAATGATGGGTGCACCCATCATTCTAGGCAAAACTTTTCAGACAACTTTCTTCTCTTTGATGACGCTCAACTATATCCTCTTCCACATTGAACATTCTTGGCCTGCCTTTACTGATAATCTGAATTGAAAATATCTTAACAAATCAGTCTCTATGAAGTGAGATGCTAATATAAGGTTATCGTGGTGGGGAACGCTTTTAGTCTAATTCCTTCCAGTGGGCCTGCCTAATTTGGTTGCATCTATCTAGTTAAGCTTTCCTTAGCCTTGAAATACTCAAAACCATGACATGGTTGTGTTTGATAGAGGAGGAATTTTACCTCATAACCCATCAAATACAGCTCGTAAATTCATTTTTTACTTACATTTTTACTTTGCAAGAACGTAACTTCCCCATAAGTATAAGCACTATAGGTTGTGATGGTGGTTATTTAGGGATGCCAATAGAAAAGAAGCTCCAAGAGTGTGATGGCAATGTTTCCAGAGACATATTGTACCCAATGTGAACTCCTGGCAGATTGGCAGGTCAAAACAGATGAGATAACCAACAGAATGGAGGCCAGCTAGTCTGAGGGAATTGACTCTTTAAACCCATCACCAACTCTGCTTTCTTTTCAGGCAAGTGTGTGATAACAGATGCCTGGGAGTGCTTTGCCTTCTGCCAGAACCATGAGCCATGTCTAGCATTAACTCATCTCAGCAATGGGTTCAGGCTTTCCCTTAAGCCTTCACACAGTGGCCTCAGAGCCGCACAGCTAGAAAATACTACAACATTGGAACCAGTAGCTACTTATGAACCTTTAAGAACATTGCATCTTCATGAGGTGACAGAGGGCCCTAGTACTGAGGAAAAGAGGCAGAACAGTCTGAGTCATGCTTGGGGAAAAGAGAAGGAGGATAAGGATATGGCTGAGGGAGCATGGAGCTTGGAGGACAACCAGACGATGGTGTATGTGATAAGGGGCGTGGATAAATGGCTCGGGAGGGAGGGATTCAATGTAAGGTAAGAGAGAGAGAGAGAGAGAGCATATAAGCAGCATCTTAATATCCAATATAGCCCTTCTTTCCTTAGCGAGCTTTCTTCATCCAGCATAGAGTGTCAGGACGGCTTGTATGGGAAAGCTGAAGGAGACATGGAAACTTGCAGGCCTGCTGTGTGGAGTAAGGCCACCTTCTGGGTATACGTGATGCTCCTGCTAGTGTCCTACAACGCTGCCACCACTGTCGAGTCAATATCTGACGCTATTTGTTGCGACACTATAGGTAGGTGAAAGGGAGGAAAAGCAGGGTGTGAGGTAAGTTTGGAAATTGAATGAGGGACAGTGAATGATGGGAGGAGGATCTGGTAAAAAAGGGAGGGTTGAAATGAAGGAAGGAATAAGTGAAGGAGTCAAAATTTAATGAAAGGAGGAACGGAGGAAAAGACAATAGACATTAGAGCTCGGGGAAAGAAGACTAGCAAGAGATGGTACTACAAGTGTTGAAAGCTATTCTATTAGGTTATCATTTCATGAAGAAAATTACCCCTTTCCATTCCTTTCTCCCTACTTTCTAATAGCCTAATATTGTCCTTCTCTTCCTCTTACCATGAGTCATAATGGTTTTATCCACAGGTGAGGGTGGGAATTATGGGCGACAGCGTGTGTGGGGCGTGTTGAGTTACGGCGTGTTTGGGTCATTGAGTGGTCTGCTGGTGGACTGGCGCTCTGGGGACAGCACCGTCAGGGACTACAGGCCGGCCTTCCTCCTCATGACTGTCTGTGGTGTTCTCGACCTTCTCTTGTCTACTGCTTGCCTCAAGGTTAGGATTATGGTGGTGGTGGTGTTCCTCTGTTTCTTGTTATGGGATTCTGATTTGGTATTATTTGTATTAGTATTGCTGTTTTTGTTGTTATTATTATTTACTTTTTTAAGTTTTTATTGTTGCTATGTGTAAATAGA
This sequence comes from Cancer borealis, assembly GCA_036785275.1. Taxonomy (NCBI): domain Eukaryota; kingdom Metazoa; phylum Arthropoda; class Malacostraca; order Decapoda; family Cancridae; genus Cancer; species Cancer borealis. Next base: position 52,293 of record JAXIVD010001348.1, on the reverse strand, counting down.
ATGTATTCTCGAACATTTATTCTCTCTCTCTCTCTCTCTCTCTCTCTCTCTCTCTCTCTCTCTTTTTCCAAGAGATCAAGTTACTTGCTAACACCTAAATAAGTGAGTTTCCAAGTGCAGTGGGTTCCCTTAACTAGTGTTTTATTTTGACTAGGGATGGGATAAAATCATCTTGGGTTTCATAACTAACAACCGGAGCTGCAAAATAGGTGACTTAGTGACTTAATGGGTAGAGAAAGACACCTTACACTTTTTGACTTTCATGTAGTGAGCAGCTTATCTTGAGCCCTCGGGTGTGGCTAGTCTGATCTGCAATGTAGTCAGATGTTCCAAAAATTACTTATTTATGTTGTAAATAACTTCTTTTGCTTGGGTGTGCAGAACACTAGAGTGAGATGCAGGTGTACCTTCCATGGCAGGCGAGTGACCTGAAATGACCGGGTGGATCCGATGGGCTCCCCGTGTCAAAGACATTGGAACGGCATTGTAGCATGAACTAAGTTGCCAAGTGTAATGGAAGATATACAGTCATTGTTTCACCCTTATATCATAAGCCATTCATAAAACCATGCAGCCATATTATAAATATAAAAAAATAAAGTTAAGTAGGGGCACACGCTATAGCTGCGGGCGCTCATCTCCCGTCACATAGGCCTTTGAGCCTGTGGTGGAAATTACTCCATTACACCAGAACACAGGGCCACTGTGACATCAGACTTTCCACAGTTTACCTTCCCCAGGTTTCCCTGGGTACCCATTTATCTACCAACCCGTTTGGGAGGATGAACAGCTGGGTGAGCTGTGTGCCGCCTGCCCTTGTCCAGGATCAAACTCAGGCCAGCGGATTCGCAGTCAGATGTGCTAATCACTGCACCACTTAAAAACTTAAAAATAGTTAACATAACAGCTAATAGTATGAGAGAGGTCATCATCGGCCTGTTATAGATGAACGTGACCACTTCTAACAACACCTGATCTCCTTCCAGTCACACTTCCAAACTCAGATTCACCCTTCCCTTTCATCTTTGTTTCCACAACAATATTGATAATAGTAATAATAAGAATAATTATCTATATCTATTTACCCAACTAATATCTCCCTTAAAAGGGATAGACAAAAGACAAGCTACTTAGGGTTTAGGGAGATATTGCTCTCCACTCCCCGTCTGTGCCCTGTCTTTTCATACGAGGGAATACAGAGGAGCTTCTCAGACCTGTCGCTTCATCCATTTTGATATACAAGCATCAAAGAATACAGTGGTAGTATTCTTGCAGCCCCATCCCAGATCAAACAATAATGAATATGATGATAACAACAACAGGTACCAAAGCTGGAGGCGAAGCAGAAAGGTGTGTGGGCCAACCTCGGGTCACTGCTCCACCAGATACATTTCCTCATCTTCCTCATGACCACCTTCCTCATCGGCTTGTTTGACGGCCTTGACACCGGTTTCCTCTTTGTGCAAGTACTAGAAATAGCGGTGGTGGATGCTTTGTTGTAAATTATTTTCATTTATTGATCAATTTATTTCCAAATTGTCCATGATTTCTTTTTTCTTGTCTATCATAAAGTATTGAATGGCTTTCAAAACTTAGGATGTGTGTGTGTGTGTGTGTGCACGTGTGTGTACTTGTGTGCGATGGAGAAAGAAGGCCCTTTTTATCATCATCATACTCACTCAAATGTACAACCAGCACTATTATTATATTCCTCCTCCTCCTTTTCACTACCTCTTCCTCCATCATAGTATATTAATGATGAGAAGCAGCTTTTGTTCAATTCCATTTTGAGGTATACTTGGCTTATCATTGGCTACTACTGCATGACTGAAGATTCTGCCCATGTCTGTAGAAAATGCCTTTCCCCACTCACAATCCTTCTCATACCCTACACAATTACATTGGGAAAGCAGTAGTCCAATTGGGGAGGCAGTAGTCGGACTTGCGAACTTAGAGTCCCGAGTTCGAGTCCCGATATCCGCTAGCCACTTTTCTTTGGTATTACCGCCATAACACTATCCTTAACAGGATTTGCAATGTTATATGCATTGAGGAGCTTCTGCCACAGCATGTAGCCTCTTTCTCAACAACAAAGAGAACCAAGAAAAATGAGGCGTCACTATAAAAAATCTATAACCTGTGCTACTAACGGGGGGAGTACGATTATCTAAAGATACCCTCCATCAAGCCTACTGGTGCCACAGGCGCAAGATATAGAAAAAAAGAAGAAAATCTGTTTTCTTCTCTACAACACTAAGCTTTCCTCCATCTCCCACTATGGAAGTGTTCTCTCATACCAGTGATATCCCTAAATGAGTTCTTTCTCATACTTCAAAAGTTTTAAATCTCGTCCATAACATCCCTCTCTTTTCCCTTATTATTAACCTGGCCATATTAAACCTTTACTTTTAAAATAAATGTTCTCTTGAGTATCACATGGTCTTTATTGCTTGGAGCTGCATTTTTAAATTAATTTATTCATTAGTTTATTGGCGTATGTTTCTTCATAATGGCCCCCATCAATTCCTGCACTTATCTACTGCCCTTCGACTTTTCCTTTAGGCTACAAGAGGACATAGCTGAGCGTGTGGGTAAGCCAGGTCACCACGTCAACTTGGTGCAGGGTCTCACGCTACTGGTACAAGCTCTTTCAGCCATTCCCTGCATGTTTCTCTGTGGTGAGCACAGTAAGGCAGACAGGCAAGGTGGGAGAGGATCATGGGATGTTAAGGAAAAGCAAGTGAGCATCAAGAAGTGATAAAATAAGTGGAGGACCTTAAATTGAGATGTGGTATCCTATCACTAACAAATAGACAGTTCACTGGCCTCTTTTTGCTCTGTAGGATTTATCTCCCACACCAGCATTATAAATATATAAATTAAAGAAAAGAAGGAGGAAAGAAAGAGCAAACAGCACAACAACATGTACATATCCATCACCTTGTTCCATTTCCCAGACTGGTTTTTGAAGAGACTTGGGGCCCAGAAGGTGATCAACACCGTGCTTTTCCTGTACTCCCTACGGCTGCTTAGTCTGGCTGCTGCTAGTCACATGGGCATTTTGTGGGTGACTGCAGTTGTTGAGGTGATCAATGGGCCTTGCTTTGGCCTTGGTTACACTGCCATCGTTGTTCACGCCTCCACTCTCACCCCACGCGGCTTCTCCACTACCGTTCAGAGCATTGTGGGTGTCTGCTATGGAACTTTGGGTATGCATGACTGGAGTAGTAATAGTATAGGTTGTTGTGTGCATACATATGCGCACACACACACACACACACACACACACACACACATTCAAATTCGTGAAAAGTAAAATTAACTAATGAAATTTAACAAAGCAAATAAACAAATTCAGCATGAAGATATTGACCATGTTTGGTGGTCATAATGATAGGGATGATGATATGTAATGACAATGATGCACTGATTCATGAAGGAGTTGTATGAGACGTTGTGAGCCTTGAGTTTGTGTTGTGGCGGCAGGATATGCAGGCGCCAGCTTCATAGGCGGTGTGATGTACGAGGTGCTGGGTGGCCAGTGGCTCTACCTGGCCACAGGAGTAGCTGCTTTCTCAACCTGGTTGTTGCATCTCTCCTATCTTCAGCTCTGCCCACCAGGTGTGTTAATGTTCCTTATATATATTGGTATATTTATGTTCACTCTACCTTACACACCGTTTGGTAGCTCAGTGGTAACGTCTCGGCCTGTCACTCGGCAGGCTCGAGTTCATGCTTTGCTCAAGGTGCAAAGTTTCACTGATGACCAAGCAGTCACTGTCCTCCTTGAGGATGGGGTGTGTGGTGTGTGAAAAATGACAGTCTTACCCATTGATCGGGCTATAATGAGCTGCAAGCTCTCTCCGTGAAGATAATGGCTTGTGATCACAAGTCCAGCATGTGATCCTAAGACCATAGTGAATGACACTCTCTCTCTCTCTCACCACTTAATTCACTCAAAATAATTCATTACATTTTTGCCAGTGTCCTCCTCCACCCAGATCATCAAATAAGTGTAGATTTCAGCATAAATTTGATGAATTCTCCTTTCATCTTTTCTTATAAAAATTACTTTAGTTTTTCCTTACTGCATGCTACTTTTTTCTTTGCAATTTCTATGCCAGTGCATACTGAAAGGAGTAGTAGGTGGGGAGGAGCCTTCTGCTACATTGTCTCATCTCTTTACCAAATAGTGAGGTAGAATATGTTCCAAAACCTCACAAAGACCAAAAGATTTTTTTTAGTTTGTTATCCTATGTAATACTCCTCTTTCTATTTATAGCTACTTTATTTCTATATCATAAACCGTTGGTGCAAGTAGGCTTTCATAGAAGCAGGATGGACTTGCCTCTTGCCTGTTATTTGGCATAGGTTTTTAGATTTTTTTTTTTTTTAACTGACGCCTCAAATGTTTTACATTCTCTCGAATATGTTGAGAACGATGAGAGGCTAATCGCTATTAAAGCCTCAAATACATATAGACATTGTAAGTTCCGTCTGAAGACAGTATGGCAGCAATTTGGGTAGTCTTTGGCCACTTGGCGGTAATACCAAATAATGACAATTGGCCAGCGGATATCGGGGGATCGAACCCAGGATCCTGTAATAGGTTAGCATACCCGAACGCTTGACCACTGTACCACCGTCTCCCCAACTGCTGCTACTACTACTACTATTATTATTACTATGTATCTATATTGTACCTCAGTGGTGCAGTGGTTAGCATGTCTGACTATGAATCCGCTGGCCCAAGTTCGATCTCCGACGAGGACAGTCAGCACACAGCTCATCCAGCTGTTCATCCTCCCAAAACGGGTTGGTTGATAAATGGATACCTAGGGAAACCTGGGGGAAGGTAAACTGTAAAAACTTGGACACCACAGTGGCCCTGTGTCCCGGGGTAAATGAGTAATTTCCACCACAGGCTCAAACACCAAAGCTACAGGAGATGACCACCCGCACCTATGCGCAGCTACAGTGTGTGCCCTCACTTTACCTTTATGTATCTCTATGCTAGCCTTATATCCCTCTTAAGGAGTGTTAGCCAAGACATGGTGTCTTCAGTTTTAGGGAAGAATATAATCTCTCTCCCTCTCTATTCCTTGTCATAGTTGGAAGAAACAATACAGAGAGGCTCTTCAGCCCCCTCACTCCTTCATTATTAGTCGCCTTTTACAACACAAGGAATACAGGGGTTGTATTCTGCCAACCTGGCCAGTGATGTGCAACGAGGCCAGGTCACCTTACCACAAGGGATACTACTACTACTATAATAATAATAATAATAATAATAATAATAATAATAATAATAATAATAATACATGCCATCCCCACCACCATGTTTTCCCCATCATCAGGTATCAAGGTAAAGGAGGTCGAGCAAGCAGAGATGGGATGTCACAAAGATCTTGGAGTACCTCAGGCAGTGTTAGGGGTTGATGCTGCTCCCCTCGAGTCAGACCAGAAGGGGAGAGGCACCAAAGGAGAAATGCTACAGAAGGAAGAGGAGATTCAAACTCTGTTGGAAGAGAAAAGTCCTGAGAGATCTGTTGCAGAAGAGGAGAGGGAGAGGAGAGTAGAGGCTGACTCTTTCCTGACAGACTCGATGCATACTGAAGCGGGAGAAGGAGGAATCTGATATCACCACGTTTCTTGAAGGATTTGATATTAAGATAGTATGTAATTCCAAAGATAAATGAAGGCTTCTGACAAAATTCCACACCTACTGTCTCTATTATATTCATGAATCCAGACAAGGTTAACATTTATAGCAATCTCAAAACTTTACACCACAGTTGTATCTCATCAGTTACAATACTGTCTCTGCAGACCTTAAAGTAACTTAGTGCGTGTCTCAGAAGTATTAGAGGTGTAAATGAGTAACAAAATGACTAATTACAGAGATAAACAATATTAAATTAAAGATAGGGAGATGGTAGGTATTCCTCATCTTAGTATTGGATAACAATTTATGAAGACAAACCCGCTAGTATATCACCCATTGTAAAATGTGCAGCACAGAGAACAAGAAGTTTTCTATGAAAATAAATAGATAAAATAATATAAAAAAGGAAATATAGATTCCATTAAAAAATAATATTGAGGAAGAAATTAGTTCACATAAGAAATAGACAGGCAAAAAATCTACCTTTTAATTATATATGAGTAAACTTTTACAACCCACTACTGAGGGACAAAAACCTATGGATATGAAATTATCTCCAGTGCCTGCAGAAAAAAAACAAGACATTGGAATCAATAGGCAATAAACAAAAATCAACAGCTCTCCTTAAACAATAATGGCATTAAGAGTGAGAGCCCCACTCACTGTACCCAACAACTAGCTGTAAAGCTCAAAATCTATGCGCTTTGTTGAATACCATGTCCTCGCTCTATCTGAGACCCTCCTGACATAGGCCACCTTGTTGAAGTAGCCCGACTCCTGCCACTGCAGCATCTTCTCATTGGGAAAAGGTCCATGTACTTCTGCATCCTCCTTGTCTTCCCAGCGGATTTCCCAGGTCACTTTTTCTGAGGGGAGAGAGAGGAAGATAAATGTTTGACCCATTTTTTCTATAGAGGAAAAAACTGCGTGAATAATTGTTCATGTTCATTTTCTCTATGGAGAGAGGAGGTGAATGCCTGCGTCACTTTTCCTTAGTGGGGAAAAGTAAGCATCAAGTATATTTTATGTAGGGGGCCAGGTGTAGCTGGTGGCATAGAGGAGAGGCTTCCCAGATCCCTCATTCGGGCCCTACTTGTCACATTTTATGAACTGCAGGAAATACTGTGAAAGTATTCTTGCTGCCCCCACCACAGGGGGCTGTAAGTATGTATAACAAATATAGTATGTTTCATAGAGCTAAAGGAATAGAATTTGGAGTGACAGAGAATCAAATGCAGCATCCTAAGATGGTTTGGCCACATAGAAAGAATGCCAGAGTAAAATAATAAAGAGAGTGTACATGAGTATACAGATGCAAGACGATAACCCACAGTGAAATGGACAGAGTGCTTCAGTAAATGAGAGAAAGAGGAGAGAAGATTAGAGCATGCAAGGATGGAATATAAGGACAGGAATAAGTGGAAACTCTTTTGCTGTGGCCATCCTGTAGGAGTTCTCAGGAACAAGCACCAGATAGATAGATTGCAAATCACTTCACATGCAACCAAGACACAACAGATAGTGGAAGAGATCTTACCAACACTGTCCTGCGCCGGCTCGCTGGCATCCTCTTTACTTGAGTCAGTCGTCTTCTGGTCCTCTTCAGCAAACATGTCCAAGGCTGGGCCAAGAACTGGAGCCTTAGAACGCTCAATCTGAAGTTTCATAGATGCTAAAATACTGTGCTGTACAGCTGCAAGCATTTAGATGACTGACATGAAAACAATATATGTAAACATTATTCATACAATAAGCATCAAGATATATGCATGGGCCTTTAAAAAATCAAGTAATAATATAGCCTAAATGGGGCATCTAAGTTTAATTTTTCTTACTAGATATTATTGTATCTCCTTATTTACATAAGGTGACGCGCCCTTGGTCGTAGGCCTCCAATGATTGATTGATTATTTACATAATGCAATAATTACATAATATAATAATGGTAAAGAAAAACTACAATGTGCATCTTATAACATCATTACAATGCAAAGGTGTAATACATCATGATTTTTTTCACTTTTTATCATTAACAGTTGGCGCCAGTAGGCTTATGGAGACACAGATGGACTTGCCTCGCCTGTTATTTGAATAGCATATTTAGAATTTTATGTAACCAGGAACAGATTAATAGTAATCCTGTTTTAGGTGTGAGACTCAATCACTTGGTGATAGCTTGTCTGTACGTCATATGGGTTTTATAAGTCTTCCTCATAGACTGGTACTGGTCTACTGATAATAATGAGATAGAGAAAGCCAAAAAAGATCAATCCCTATATTAACAAAGTATAAACTCTAAGGGATTGTATGTGTATAGATGCAGGGATAGGGGTATGCACTCCTTGTCTCAGCTACCCCCCCTTTAGGGAGATAGGAGTCTACTATATAAAGATAGATAAACTCCAATTAGAAAGGTTAGAATCTACTACATAAAGGCATACAATAATAATGTTATTGACGATTCTAATATAATTACTAAACTAATATGACAGGTCCTCTTAATGCCTGCTGCCTGTACCTTCAAATTAATCATCTCATAGGTCTCTTGATAGACGTCCATGTTGCCTGTCCCAATGATTTTGTTAGCCAGCTCTGTCAGCTTCAGGAAGTCGACCATGTTCTGGTTTCCAGCCTCACTCCCATCACTACCAGTTTTTTTCAGTTTCCACTTTTGTGCAGACGAGATCTTCTTGTTCCCACCAAGTCTCTGAAAGAATTTTAAGGTATTTTATGGAATGGTGGTTCATTTATTATAATATGAAAACCTACATGTGTAAGTATTATTACTGATATCAATATCAATAATAACAATAGATACTACTTAACAAAAGCACATTGCCAAACCTTTAATGCTCTGGCAATTGTTTCTCCTTCCTTGAGAAAATCCAATATGTCTTTGTACACTTCAATTATGCTGCTCACTCCTTCTTCACTCTCCGTGTCGCTCTCAATATCAGATCCGTACTTCTTCTCATCTCCCTCACGGCTCTTGATCTGTGGACCACAAAGCAAGGCAGTCAGAGATGAATAAGATGAGCCACATCTTTGAGTGAAGTATCTGTTTATCTTCATTGTGTTAGAGAAGAGATTATCTATGTAACTAAGCTACTAAGGAAAAAATATGTCCAGGTCATATTTCTAAATAAAAGGATAGAGTGCATTGTTGCATTCAGTCGGTGGAGGGGAGGGACATACATACATAGCTGATAAAATAAGAACAAATCAGGGTTGTCTCTAAATTCCAATAGAGTTATTTATCTACATTTCAAAGTCCTAAGGGAATCTATCTATCTAGCATGCTGACATCCCCAAAAGGTGGATAGCCAAGAAAAGGTGTGCACACAAGCATCCATGCATACTTTTTTTTTCTTTTCCTTTCTATATCCTTTTAACCCTTGGCGACAGTAGGCTTACTGGAGGCCTTAGAATAAGATGTTCAGCCTCCGCCCGTTAGTAGCGCGGGTTTTAGATTCTTTTATAGTAATGCCTCGTTTTTCTTCGTTCTCTCTGATGTTGAGAGAGAGAGGCTACATGCTGCCCTGCCTCAATGCATATAACATTGCAAATCACGTTGAGGACAGTGATATGGCAGCATTTGGGTAATCTTTGGCCACTCGGCCAACATGCACATACACTCTTTTCACTTAGTTCCTAGAGAAGGGAACCCCACCCAACACAGTGCATAAAGTCAGTATACAAATGGGCCTGGTCGGTTCACTCCTGCCACTTCATTTGTGGCGCAGATCCTCTCCCTCCACACACCTGATCTGATCTATGAGCTACACCAGATATGTAGGAATCTCCTCCAAGGGTGATGAAGGACACGTTACTTATGCATTCACCACTGCTTTCCTCTCCTCTCACTTTTATCATGCACAATCCTTTCTTTGCTCCATAGACAAAAAAAATAAAGAAGCAAAATGAGGGAAGAAAAACTTCCCTGTGCCAGTCTTAAGATGCAGTATTAGTATCAGTACCAACATGCCTCGGCAACATACCTTCACCCAATCAATATCATCCAGCCATGCATCCTTAATCTGATTGGCATCCTTCTTGAAGTGGTAGAAGCCGTCCCCATCAAAGTGGCCATCCTCCATCTCCTCCTTCATGTTGAAGGGTGTTATTGGTGTCTCACCCTCAAAATCTATCGTCTTCTCCTCCTGTCCTGTGCACATAAAGTGAGTGAAATAGGGAACAAAGTAATGCTAAACTTAATTAAAGAGAGAAAAAGAAGTTATTCAAAATGAAGAGGCCTAATATCTCAACAGTCAAAGAGAAGTGAGATGAGTATTCACAACTAGTAGACAAGATGAATGGAAACAGATTTTAAATGATAACCCAATTAATTTAGTCTTAAAATCAGCACTAGAAGCAGGTGGGAAAGCACCAAAGAAAACAGCGGAAAACTCAACAGCCGCCAAAAATTTCATAAGAATACACAGCAGGAAGGTAATAAAAATAATACAAGACAAAATGAAAGCTGCAGAACTGTCTAAAACCATAAACGAGAAAAAAAAAATTGCATTCAAGAACACATGAAAAAGATTGAAGAAACTCTAGACAAGTGTACAAGAATGAAGATAGCAAGAACACTTGGAATTGTCAGAAATTACTGTATGCTATAAAAGATGAATAAGGTCAGATTACAAATAATAGTGATGAAGTGATCAAGGTAACAGAGGGATTCTATAGAAAATTGTATTATAGTAATAATAACAAACTGAAGACCCCAGCATGGAAACTATGAACATTCAAGTACCCTGTATAAACATTAGTGAAATAAAGAAAGCACTAAAAGGAATGAGCAGAGGTAGAGTAGGAGGTGCATATGACATATCAATTAACGTAATCAAACAACATAAAGGGTGACATGCTACAGCACAACACATGGCAGCCACAACACATGGCAGCCAGACTACTAAAGACCTAAATACACACCACCACTAAGATGCCCCCCATAAAGGCCCCATTGCCAAATGTAATTATTTAATCACCAAAAACAAAGCAGATTAGCAACTGATTGGTGTCAAATTACACAAAACCATCAAATGCTAACACTGAATTATCTTATATGCGTGCCCATTGAGGTTACAAAAACCTAACAAACGGCATTTTCTCACCATCAATATCCTCTTCATTCAAATTGTCATAATTCTTGTCTCCACCCAAGGTACCTCCATCCTCTTCTTCATATTCCTCCTCGTCTGAATCAAGAGTGTGCTTCTTCACCTTCAGCGGTTTCACATCCTCACGCTCGGAGTACTTCACTGCTTTGCTTGGCACATAATCCTCATCATCATCATAGTCGTAAGGTCCAGGTGCTCGCTTCCTCGACATCTGTAACATGAATGATAAATAACATATTTTATGATTTTCTTGCAACCTGCCTTGTTGCACGCAGGTGAGGGGATATCTAAGAAAGAAGAAAACAAAATATAGAAACAAAATAACAAAATCTCTTGCTTCTGTTCTGTTCTGTAGCTATATTATTACTGAAGGTTGAGGGTTACAGTTTATGGTCATTGTCAGGAGACCAGGATCTTGAGGTAACCACACCCTCTACTGCCCTCACAATTTGAGACAACTTCGCAGATATTTCATAGCATTAACAAAAGGCCAACAGCAAACAGTGCAAATTACTTTTCCAAAAAATGTGTTTGAATACAAGAATGTATTACTGCTAAAGCCTAGAAACACTGTCACTGGCCTGCCATCTATAATAAATTATTTGATTTTTATTTTCAAGCTCAGTACTTGAAGCATACAAAACCTAAACTATGAAAAATAAATTAAACTAAAAATAAATATAAAAAAATAAAGCAATGATTGAGTGATGTGTTTTGTAATGATTCCATATATATGACATGTACTCTAAGGTCTTTTTCTTTCTCTGTGGTGGTGATGTCTTCCTGGAGCACCTCTACGTCTTCTGGGGGTTTTATTTTTCTGTAGTTTGACATCATCCGTAAAAAACTTATTACTTGACTGTAGTGTCCATGAGGTTATTTATATACACCAGGAAGAGTACTACTTGATATGTTTTGTAACCTGGGTCCAGCATTATGCACATCTCATTAAGGACACCTATGTGTTATATGAGATACATCCTACGTCGTGATGGGCGTAATTATATAGTATTACCAAAAATTGCGATTAAAATGACGTAAATAACGATAAGTATATGAAGTTAGGAACTAAAAATACCCACAAGAAAGGAACCAAAAACCTCCACAATAATTCTTGTAACCCAAGAGTTAAGCCATTCAGTATCGTTGGTGGTAACTTAATGGCAAAGTTTTTTATTCTGATATATGATGCGCAGGGCGCTAGTGTTGGTGCATAACACGCATATTTGAGTTGGCTGAACGGTGGGAAAGGGGAGGGATGTGAATTAAGTGTGACTGTTTGTATTGATATTTAAACAAGAATACGCTGGCGATCATATTTGATTGTTAACTAACAATATACAGTTTGGTGGTTTTAGCCTTGCCACTTTTCTCACTGGAGCTATCAATGGTTGGAGAAAGCATATAATGTCTGACATTAGCATTACCTTGTTTATATAGCTTGAGTATTACTATGCTATGGTCGTTAAAGCGGTGTTCAATTCAGTTCACAGACTATGTCAACAACAACAGGCTCAGAGAATCTTAGATCACCTCAAGGATCATAGATATAATATATATATATATATATATATATATATATATATATATATATATATATATATATATATATATATATTCCTTGGTTCTCCCTAATGATTATATAGTTTTAGTAATAAAACATCGGCCTACAAATAACGCATTCTCTCTAAAATAAAGGGGATAACAATATAATTTCACCACGTTGTAGGTAAATCATTACGATTAGTATTATGGTATTTCAGGACTATTTTTTCACTGGATCATTGCATTTCTGACTGACAGTACTCAATGTGTTCTTAACAGTTTTACTTCAGACGATATCACTGTTTATTATGATGTACGTACCTCTAGGCACCATTATATATATATATATATATATATATATATATATATATATATATATATATATATATATAGATATATATATATATATATATATATATATATATGTCATCTTCTCTTCCTATTATATATCAATAATCTCCCTCTTTCAATTCCTAATGTCTACTACTGTAAGCTGTTTGCCAACAATAGTTTATTGTTTGGTGCATTGACGACTACTGACTTTTGCAAAAATATCTGGACGCCCTCCAGCAATGAGAGCGCACCTTGCAAATTGGGATTTCCGCCCAAACAAATGCAAATTACTTAGTTTCACAGAACACACAGCCCCATCCATCACACATACACACAACTCGAACCAGTCAAAGTTCACATATATCGAGGCATATAGGTATATCTCTCCGCCAATTCTTCTAATTCAACACACACATAAACTACATATATTCCAAAGCAAATCAAACTCCAAGGTAACACGTGTTTTCAACTAAAGCAGTAAACAAAAATACACACACATGGTGTAATTAAAAAAAAAAAAAAGGTAAGAACAGATGATGGAACTTGATTTTAACTGTTAATATATTAACAGTTAAAATCAAGTTCCATCATCTGTTCTTACCTTTTTTTAAATTACACCATGTGTGTGTATTTTTGTTTACTGCTTTACTGGTACTGGTACTGGTACTGGTACTTTTAAGTTTGAGTGTTTTAGGAGTTAGTGACGTTTGTGTTACAGCCTTCAATCAAACATGTAGCTACGTACTTTTAAGTTTGAGTGTTTTAGGAGTTAGTGACGTTTGTGTTACAGCCTTCAATCAAACATGTAGCTACCTATAGGTAGCTACATGTTTGATTGAAGGCTGTAACACAAACGTCACTAACTCCTAAAACACTCAAACTTAAAAGTATCAGTACATTGTAGCCTACACGTTCAATGCTACAATATCACAACTATATCCAAATATTGCATCATCAGTATCACCGCGGGAGGGAGGCTCCAATTCCACTCGGCTCAATAGGAGGCAAGTTCCACTATTATATTTTTGAAAACACTGTAATAGCTTGTGTAGCTTGTAATAGATTGTGTAACAATATGAAGAAACACTGAGAAGGATAAATTGGTAAACGTTGGAACGTAGAAGAAAAAAAGGTTTATGATAGGAATATATATGAATTGATGAATAAAACTATCTACTATAAATTTATAGTATGAGACGATACAGGAGGATGTGGACTTGAACTACATTGATGAAGAGAGAGAGAGAGAGAGAGAGAGAGAGAGAGAGAGAGAGAGAGGAGAGAGAGAGAGAGAGAGAGAGAGAGAGAGAGAGAGAGAGAGAGAGAGAGAGAGAGAGAGAGAGAGAGAGAGAGAGAGAGAGAGAGAGAGAGAGAGAGAGAGAGAGAGAGAGAGAGAGAGAGAGAGAGAGAGAGAGAGAGAGAGAGAGAGAGAGAGAGAGAGAGAGAGAGAGAGAGAGAGAGAGAGAGGAGAGCTTATGGAATTGTGATGACCAGCGAGACAGTTGAATTGGAAATATTCCATTATAAGAAATGTCAAGAAAGTCAGAGATTACTGTAGTTGTGTCGTCAGAAAGATATGTAAACATTCAGTGAACAGATCGGGATATATAGCTGTTTGAATATTGCAGAGATTATTGTTATTGTTGGTAGTAGTAGTAGTAGTAGTATACTAACATGGTTACTACCGGACTCTAAATCAGAAAGCTGGGTGTTCGAGTCACTCATGGGTCACCAATATATGGTTGGATTTACTAGACCATATTACTAGTGTTTAAAGATTCAATGGACTGAGTTAAAAGATATGGAAACAATTTTGTTGCTTCATGGTGAAGAAAATGTTTGTTTAGGTTTATTGTACAAGTACAAAATCACATACATATAAGGTCACACACAAATTTACAATATATACAGAATGTGTACAGTACAATGCGGGCGTCAGCCCGCCAGTGAGGGAGTGCCTGAAGGTTATGGTTAGGTTCAGGTTAGATTAGGTTAGGTTAGGGAATTTCGAAATTTTCTTTGCTTTTTTGATGGCCCATATTTCGCTTCTTTTTCATCCCACATCCAAAACCCCCGATTTCCCAGGATCCCCCAAGCTTGTTTGAAGAGATAGCGGGGGTTGGTGGGGAATCGGGGTGATGGACTTATTATCCAGAATTACCGAAATTTTCAGCTAAAAATGTACGGAAGTATCACTGCAAGTTTCGTAAATTCCCTAAATGGTAGTGCTTTACGAAACTTGCAGTGAAACCTCCATAGATTTTTGGCTGGCCATTTCATCCCCTTTACGCAAAAAATTACGCATTTGCGACGCATTTCGTGTACCCCACCCGAAACCCCACATTCCCACCAGAGCCGCATTTTTGTCGTCCACGGATTCGAAGATTATCTTCGGTAAACCCAAGTCAATCTCAAGTCAATCCCGCCTGGCACGTTTTTCTCGTCCACTTTCGGCTTGGAGGATACGAAGACAGTTCCAAGCCGAGGAGACTCGGCTTCGAAGACTGCTCTAGAGGTGTCTTGGGAGACGGATTTCAGCTTGCAAACCGGATTCCCTTGAAAAACACCGACAAAAAGGAAATATGGTAGTGATGGGCGTTCCGGCTCTTTTCCGAGAACCGAATCTTTCGTTCTCGTTCACTCCAAAGAGCCGACTCTTCCGGCTCCCAAACGGCTCTCAAATATTTTATTTTAGTTCTCCATATTCTGTTTATAGTCTTTATAGTTTAGAAAGAATTTCTTAGGATAACTTAGCTAGTTAGCTTTCAAAACCTACTGAATTAAGGAAAGGTGAAAAATCTTTAAAAAAACGTTTGTTCATTTATTTTAATTTAAACCAAATTTATATCAAATTATAGACTAAATGAAATGTACCTGTTATTTAATTAAAAGGTTAAAAAGCCTTAAAAAAATTACCTTAATTAATACCAATCATAGAAAACATTAATAAATTTATACACAATCCACCTAAACAACTTGTTTCACAGTTTCAGACATGCAGTGTATTCAAACTGAGAGGAATTTCTCTGACTTAATAATAATACCCATAAACATTATTAAAGATAAAGTTAAAATTAAAACATAAGATATAGTTCAAGTTAAATCAAATACAATGCTTCTCAAGTTTTCATTTTTTTTTTTTTTCATTATTTATATACCGGTTACGTGTTTTGAGGGTTGAAAACATAAAAAAGATAATTTAGTTGAGAAACAAAGTCTATAAAAATTAGTTATCTACATGTCTGTACAGTGTACACACTTTCACAAACTCGGTCACACACACATACACAGACAGACAGACCGACAGACAGACACACACACACACACACACACACAAACAAACATAATATCTATTTCCTTTCCTATCTAATATCTATATATCTATCTTAAAGATAGATATATAGATATCTTAAAGATAGATAGATAGATAGATAGATATTAGATAGGAATGGAAATAGATATTATATGTGTGTGTGTGTGTGTGTGTGTGTGTGTGTGTGTGTGTGTGTGTGTGTGTGTGTGTGTGTGTGTGTGTGTGTGTGTGTGTGTGTGTGTCTATCTGTCGGTCTGTATGTCTGTGTATGTGTGTGTGACTGAGTTTGTGAAACTGTGTATAGACATATAGATAACTAATGTTTTTAGACTTTGTTTCTCAACTAAATGATGTTTTTTTATGTTTTCAACCATCAAAACACGTAACCGGTTTATAAATACTGAAAAATAAATTTTTCTTACAAACTTTTTGGCGTATATTTAGATTAAATTACATGAATAGATAGAACTTTTAAAATCACATCATTTAGTATTAGTGCATTTTTTCTGTACGACTAATATTTACACGACAAAAGACAAGAATTAATGTTTATGGTTGGGTGGGGGTGTGGGGTTACGTAAGAACGGTTATCTCTCTCTCTCTCTCTCTCTCTCTCTCTCTCTCTCTCTCTCTCTCTCTCTCTCTCTCTCTCTCTCTCTCTCTCTCTCTCTCTCTCTCTCTCTCTCTCTCTCTCTCTCTCTGATAGATATATATTAAATGAGAAAGAAAATAGATCATATGTTTTTTTTTTTTTTTTTTTTTGTGTGTGTGTGTGTGTGTGTGTGTGTGTGTGTGTGTGTGTGTGTGTGTGTGTGTGTGTGTGTGTGTGTTGTGTGTATGTTGTGTGTGTGTGTGTGTGTGTGTGTGTGTGTGTGTGTGTGTCTATCTGTCTGTCTGTTTGTCTGTCTGACAGACAGACAAACAGACAGACACACACACACACACACACACACACACACACACACACACACACACACACACACACACACACACACACACACACACACACACACACAACAAAAAAAAAAAAAAAAAAAAAAAAACATGATCTATTTTCTTTCTCATTTAATATATATCTATCAGAGAGAGAGAGAGAGAGAGAGAGAGAGAGAGAGAGAGAGAGAGAGAGAGAGAGAGAGAGAGAGAGAGAGAGAGAGAGAGAGAGAGAGAGAGAGAGAGAGAGAGAGAGAGAGAGAGACTTAGACAATTTTTCGTTCATGGTCACACACACACACACACACATACACACACACACACACACACACACACACACACACACACACACACACACACACACACACACACACACACACACATACTATCTATTTTTTTTTCTTATTTAACATTTCTATATGAGAGAGAGAGAGAGAGAGAGAGAGAGAGAGAGAGAGAGAGAGAGAGAGAGAGAGAGAGAGAGAGAGAGAGAGAGAGAGAGCGTGCGCGCGCGCGGTTGACTGTTACGTAATGTGAGTTTGAGGGGTGGTGGGGTACCCAACCACCCCTCAAATTATCAACGTAGTTAACTTGTCTTTTATCGCGTAAATATTAGTCGTACAGAAAAAATGCACTTATGCTAATTGATGTAATTTTAAAAGTTCTATCAAATCATGTAATTTAATCTAAATTTACGCCAAAAACTTTTTTTTTTTAAATGTTTTCATTATTTATAAACTGTTTACATGTTCTGATGGTCCAAAAAAAAAAATATATTTCCTTATTTTAATTATTCGCAGATTTTTTGACTTAAACTCCATAGTTTTCGTTTTTACAAAACGAAATGTTAAATACTAGTTTGACAAAAATTATGTTAAATAGTTATTTTCTTACCTTCAAAAGGCCTTTCAGCTGGTGTAGTCTGATTTTGAATAACGCTAATAGTTAAGAAAATTTTTTTTTTTTCGATGGTCATTTATCATTGAGTTTCATTTTCAATAGAATGAAAAGAAAGCTTGTTTCATTTAACTTCCCTAATTACTCCTAATCATTTTACGTCAATTTCATAGTTTTCGAGTTATAAGGAAAAAACTTTAACGATTAGTTTGACAGAAAAAATGCACCTATAATCATTTAAATAATTTTAAAAGGCGTATCAGCTAGTGTAGTTATTTTATTTTTATTTTACTCACAGGTTATGAAAAAAAAAATTTCCTTCATTATATAAAGAGTAATTTCATTTTTAAATGTTGCAACAGAAAGTTGGATTCCTATTCACTCTTTGTCTATTCGTAGTCATTGTACGTATATCTTATGGTTCTCGAGCTATAATGAGAAAATGAGTTTTGTGTTAAAAAATTAACTATGGAAAAAAATATACTTGATTTGTACAATATGTACACTATTTTGAGACGAGTTCTATAATTTAATTTGACCTCTTAATATTATCAGATTGTCTTCATTTACCGATATGTTGTAGGGAATATTATAGTGTACATTCCACATCATTGGCCTGCCATATACACCATATATTTTCTGAATTATTCATATATATGTGTTTTATGTGTTGAGTTACCCCTCTTTTCTAGAGGCCAAAGCACTTGGAAATACAGTTTTCTTTGTTAACTTGAAGGGGTAACTTAACTATTTTACTATACAATTTCTATGAATAGGCTTCATTCTCGTAAGTATTATTATTATTATCATTACTATAATTATTAACAATCGGTAATTTTTGCATTTTGTTAGAAAATTGCAAAAATATGGAAAAACTAGAAAAAAAAAATTAACGGCTCTCAAAAAAATCTCAAACGGCTCTCGAGAAAGATCCGGCTCTTCTCGTTCATATGGAAGAGCCGGCTCTATGAACCGACTCGTTCACAAAGCGCCCATCACTACGCCATCACTACTGGTACATCTTCATCACCTTCATCTCAAGAACTGGCAACTTGCCTTTGGCGTCATTGTTATTCAACAGTGATCTCATCATCCCTCCTGAGTGCTAAGTATAGCACAAACAAAGTTGACTGCCTCCGTGTTAATCTAGCTGGACCCTGCCCTGGCTTTCAAAGTCCTCAAGCATACCAGGACAATTCTCCAGGGGTCAGGTCAACTCCACCGAATCTGATCCACTGACCCATTAACGTGTACCTACTTTCGAGACACTAGAGTTTGTGGCACCACAGCCTGCACGGCCTCATCAGATTTCCAATAAGGGTAACTCCAGCTTAGTTGTTCAAGATGATGGCCTCAGGTGTAAGCAGGCACCTTGGGAATGTGCTATGTAGGTGGCCAGGAGTGGTGGGTGGTGCCACCCAGGTGAGGTATCATGGCTCCCATTACCCCATAGACGACGTGGTGTTTGGCCTGACGGAGGACCAGCAGCAGGTAATATGCACGCACTTTTGTCTCAGTGGCAGTAAGAAGGCTAGACAGTAAAAAAAAATCATGAGTATAGGCATACCATAGTGGTAGGTTGACCGGTAAATTTATACTTTATGCCAATATTCCACATCTCTACCCCCCCACCCCCACCCCTCCAGCAAGCTTGGGGGAGCCTGGGGAATCGGGGGTTTTGGGGGGGGGAGGCATATGTGCGTGATATATGGCCTTTGAAAAATCTAGGGGAATTTCCCTAGATTTTGGGAAATTTCCCCAGATTTAACCTAAATTAACCTAACCAATCCTAACCGGGGGGGCTGCGCCCCCCCTGAACCCCCCCCTGTGACACTGTTTCAACCTAACCTAACCTAACCAAACCTAATTTATCCTAACCTATCCTAAAAGGGGGGCACAGTCCCCCTGGACCCCTCCACAGACACTGTTGTAACCTAACCTAACCTAATTTTTGGTTGAATTGCAAATTTACCAAGTAAAATTTCAGAACTCACAATACCTTAATGAGAGCCACAATACCACACACGCCTGTCAGACCTCAGTTTACAAGGCGTGTGGCAGTGGGACACTGAACACCTGTTGGTAGGACGCCGTGTTCCCTCAGAAAGTCGTACACCAAATCGTTTTTGGAATGGAATTTTGCGATTATTTGCCAATAATCCAATTCACAACCTTGACAAGTAACTTCAACGGTAGCCATGATACAACTGACCTATGTTTTTAGCTGTGCCACGTCTACTATTACATATAGCAAGCTGTGATTGGCGCAGCTGGTGCTGGCAATTGGTGGTGGCACGTCATTGGACAGAGGAAATATAGACAATATAATAATCCTCTGTAGCAACAGCACCCAATCCCATGCTTGAAACCAAAGCCCGTGCTAAAAACAATTGATAGTGTTTGTTTGTTTATTTTGACTTAGAGATAGTCCCCCCAGTCCAAAACTGTACCACATTCACGGACGTATTGCAGTGTTATTATTCATTTCCGACAGGTAGTGTAATCAGTGAAAATGTTGTAAATAGTAAGAGCAACAAGCTGAAGGTAGCCATAACCATCGACTGTTTAATGGCATAAAGTATAGTAATACCGGTTGACCTTACTGCCATGGAGGCAGGCAGGAAAGATGTTAAATTTCCATAAATGCGCACGTCTCACTGTGGCGGACGTAACCTAACCTAACTTCCCCCTCGACACTGCGGTCAGTAATTGACTAAAATTGATATCTTAGGAACCAGTGATGATAAAGATTCGTTTCTTTAACCACTCACTATTTTGGACAAAACTATTTATTTCTGATAAATTTTGATGTGTTCCGTGTTTTGAATTAATCTGATGTATGATTGTCATGCTATGCAACCAATTATTTTTCTTTCTTCAATAACTGGAAGGTAGATTCGTAAAACTACCCATTCGATATCTCCTTACCTTTATAAAAATGCACTGCAAATTTAACCTCATATACTTGTTCAGGCCACATCAAACAGTCATGTCGCCGAATTACATAAATTTTTTTTTTTTTTTAACGTTACGCTAGGTTTAGTTAGGTTAGTTTTGGTTGTGCTTATTTAACTGCAGCTCTGGGAAGGTTATGCTAACAAAGCAATTTTATCTGTAAACTTTTGAATCTTCACCAGAATGGCGTGTGGTTACGAAAAAATGGCGTCTGCACCTCGCACAACACCCAACTTTAAGTCATAGAAAACATTTGATAGTGTCTAAATCATCATAACATAGCAGAACCAAACTGAACTAAACGTAGCAAAACCTAACTAAACCTAATGTAACCTTAAAATAAATCTTATTTTTTTCTGTAATTCAGCGGCACAACTGTTTGAAGTGATCTGAATAAGTATCTGAGGATGTATTTGTAGTGCATTATAAAGGTAAGGAGATAACGAGTAAAGATTGCCACAAAAAAAGTCAGACTAGTTCAAAACTATCAAAATCAATAAGAAAAAAATTACTTTGTTACCATAACCTTCTCAGTGCTGCAGTTAAATAAGCCTTAAATTAACTGCCACGTTTAATTCAAACTTCTGTGTACAAGAATAAGTTTGGTTAAAAAAGATAATTGTAACAGTCTACTTTCTCCTGTTTTCGCTGTTCCTGTTAGGAGTTGCCACAGCTGATCACTCCTTACCCTTTCACCATGTCCTTTGCATCATCCTCTGTCACACCAATCACCTACATATTCTCCCTCACTACATCCATAAACCTCCTCTTTGGTCTTTCTCTTCTTGTCCCTGCCAGCTCTATCTATCTCCAGCACTCTTTCTCCTGGCATACCTAGCATCCTTCCTCTACACATGGCCTAACCATCTACATCTAGCCTCTCTGAACTGTTCTACCTATACTGTCCATCTAATATACTCATTACATTAAAGTTTTTCACTTGTTATCCCTTTTAGACGAATTACTGTAAGGCACCCAGTACATATTTAGTTTGATAGACAAATAAAATATCCTTTATAAACAAGCTGAGATTGTGAATGTGATTAACAGAGTTTTGGTTTCTTTTCTTTCATAGCTGAGGAAGACAATATTTGACTTTGCACAAAAGGAACTTGCACCCAAAGCTGCCCAAATAGATAAGGATAACAACTTCCCAGAAATGAAGGTAAGTTGAGTACATCTACTAGTACCTATCATATTATTTAGCTACTAGATAGATTTTTTTAGATGAAAATATAAACTTTATAGTACTGCATCATAGTATGCTGCAATGTACAGTGTTTGCAAAAAGCATAGAACTCAGGTCATAAAAATCAATTGGATAAAGCACTCTGATGTTTTTGTGGTAGTATCATGGTCAGTCATAGCAATTGTACATCTGACAACTTAAAGAATACTTAAAAACAAAACAAAAAAACCCCAGTAAGTTCATTGATTCAATGCCCAGATGTCTGAAAATGGTTATAAAAGCAAAAAAGAACATGATCAAATAATATAAGATTAGTAGTTATATTTCATTGTGTTATATTGATGAGTTTGATGATAGGAGCCATGATGTTTGTGTGCTGGATGCAGGACGCTCAATTACTTTTTGCATATGTTGTAGTGTTTTGCTTGAGGCGAAAAAATGACCATGATACGTACTTAGTTGTGTGTATATTTATCTAGTTTACCTAGTTGCAGTAAACATGACCTGAGCTACACTCGTGTGGTCCTGTATCCATATCTCTATTTGTCTAGTTTTTCCTTCGGTTGTAGTACACACACATATGTATGTATATATATATATATATATATATATATATATATATATATATATATATATATATATATATATATATATATATATATACACACACACACACACACAATGTAGGTCTGGCCCCTTTTATTGTTCACTTTATTTATCTTGTCTGTTAGTGCTTGCCCTGCTGGGTTCCTTGAGTTTCAGTGATGTTGGAAGATTGATTAACTTATTCTTGGCTTGCAGGAGTTCTGGAAAAAAATGGGTACCATGGGTCTGCTGGGCATGACTGCCAGCCCAGAATATGGTGGCTCAGGCATGGGCTACCTTGACCATGTCATAGTTTCTGAAGAGATCGCCCGTGTATCTGCTGCCATTGCACTGTCTTATGGTGCCCACTCCAACCTGTGTGTCAACCAGATCAACATTAATGGCACAGCAGAGCAAAAGGAAAAATATTTACCAAAGGTATGTGTATTTAGTTTATCACACCCTTTGCAATGTGCAAATGAAATCATCAAAAGTTTGAAGAGCATGTAAGTAAACTACAAAATGTGAAGGCAACCATGTATGACGTGCACCAGGAAGGTGCAGCAAACAGTAAATAATATATGGAGATCTGTCATTACAGTGATACCTTGGAACCCGAACATAATACCCTTCAAAGTCTCTGGCTGTAACACAGTAAGACAGTAACAAGTACAGTCCCTGCCTTTACCTCAAGAATTTAACCATTTGTATGAAATTGCATCAGAAACATAGCTGAAGAACCATGTTCTTCAATAAATAAGTCCTGTGACACTGCTGCCCAAGTGCCCTTGACCTGGTGCACGTCCCCCTGGCCCCATCTGGTCATTTCAGATTACTTGCCTGCCATGGAGGGTTCCCTTGCCTCGCACTCGTGTTCTGTACAATCAAGCAAAAGTATTTATCAACAATATAAATATAAGTACAAGACTAGCTAGCCACACCCGAGAGATCTAATAAGGTTGGTTTGACTTTAGTAATCTTTTTGTGGTGATACAATTAAAGTATATTTTTTGGTCAAAGTTTAAACTTTTTACACATATGTGTAGCATTTCTCATTTAGTTAGGAATGTCTCTTGTACAAATGTTATATAAAGAACTTTATTGTATTTGATATAACTTTTTGAGATGGTTGTTGTGATCAAAGACACAGTAAAATATGTTGCATTGAATTTATATAGCACCGACTATAAAAAATGAGTTGTAAAACTAATAAAAACAAAATAATTTGAGGTGGAGGAAAAGACTATTATTATTGAACAATAAGTGTTTTATTGCATTTGGTGAAGACTAGATGTTACCATTCCATTTCAACTTCGTGAAATAAAATAATTTCTTTAATAAATACATAGAACAAATCAATGACCTTAACATTTCCATTTGACTCTCATGTAAGAGAAAAGTGCTTTTAAAAGCATCTGAAATAAGTTCAAGTACAGCTCTTAGAGATTATACAGGGAAATTGAATGCATTATATGTGATGAAATGATGATCTATTACTGTGTATTATGTAAACATTATGATGTTGCGTGAATACTCTGGAGTGTCTAATATTATCTCTCAGGATAGAAACCATAGGGTTTTGGGAAGGGCCTAGCTCAGTGTCTGGATTTTTGAGGATCTGATATAGTTTAATCTAGTTGTATTTACATGCTTCTTGCATACAGGATTAGGACTATTTGTATTGTCCTGTCTTTATCTTTATCTTTATCTTTTATCAAAATAACTTGAAATTATTTATATTCTTTTTATGCTTCACTTCCATCTCTAATCTCTTCCAAATGTTAATGCATGTATTTGGGCTGTGTTGTGTTTTATGCATCAGTAAGTTAGGGAAGTTAAGACTCTCACCCTCTTAGTATGTACTTCACCCCCAACAGCTCTGTTCTGGTGAGTTCGTTGGAGCGTTGGCCATGTCAGAGGTAGGGTCTGGTAGTGATGTGGTCAGCATGAAGCTTAAGGCTGAAAAGAAAGGTGATTACTATGTCCTCAATGGCAGCAAGTTCTGGATCACCAATGGCCCAGACGCTGATGTCATGGTGGTAAGTGAGGATCCTGGATCAAATCCTGTTGCAATTTTTACAGTAATTTTACACCGCATCCTAGACTTGAAATAAATGACATTTGTAATTGGAAATTGTATTCTTTTTACATACTTTTTGAGTTTCTAAATATATTTTGTCTTCATGGAATACTGAAGGACAATATAGTTTACATGTTCTTACATATTTTCTACAATCTCTATTGCATATATGAGTTGCCATCCCAAACATTGGGGATTGTAACCATGATTTGTTTATCCTTGAGATATTTGCACCACTAGAAACTTTTCCGTTTGCTTTTAACGTCATGACCAAACTTTTTCTTAAGCCTTCAGTGAGTTTCTGCTAGTCTTTTTTTTAAAGTAAAGTAATGTTTAATGTAGGTTCTCTGCTCCTTAAAATTCTACTTGGAGAAGAAATGACTAAATTATTTAAATATGACCTTACAAATGTGCAAGTAACTGAAGAAAGCTTGTGGACTTGTTGGAAATATGTATTACATTCAGTTCAAGAGCAAAATTCAGACCCCCAATTTTTGGGTAGCAACTCATATAATTTCTTTAGCAAACTAACAGTGCATGGTACCTGCAGGTGTATGCTAAGACAGATACGACAACAGTCAAGCCCCAGCATGGAGTATCAGCCTTCTTGGTAGAAAAGACCTTCGATGGCTTCAGCACTGGCCAGAAGCTGGATAAGTTGGGCATCAGAGGCTCCAGCACTGGTGAGCTCATCTTTGAAGACTGCAAAGTCCCAGGTATGTAAAATGTAATTTCAGAGAAAAAAGAAGGAAAAGTTCCTTGAGCATTGTCAGACCCAGTTTTCTTCCGTTCTTCGAAGAGAAAAAAATAACTCTTATATATCTATTATCTGATACCTGGTCTTAATTAAGAACTTTCTCCCAAGGAATGGCTATGGCAGAGGAGTTTCCATTTATTCCTATCCTTATATTCCTTCCTTGCATGCTCTTACCCACATTCTCCATTTGATCTACCCATTTCACTATAACTTACCATTCTTTCCATCCCCATACTTTACCTTGCTGTTATCTCTTTACTCTGCTGTCTGTCTTTTAGCTTAACATAGCACCATATGACCTTTGATGTCTGGCGCTGATTTTTTTTTGCATTAACTCACTCACTATTTATTTCCAGAAATTCTCAAGGCACAATAACCTTATCACAACAAATAGGATGTACCAACATTAGTGTTACTCTAGTATACTATCTTCCTCTAACTTCATTCTTTACTATGAAATTTTCTGTCCTCGTTTTCTACAAGGTTTAATGGTATTCCCTTTTAACTGTTTCCTGCTGGCACATTGTCTGAGGGAGAGGTGGGCAAGGAAAGAGCCTTGTTCTGATCTATCCTGTTCTCTCACAAGTAGTTTATTAGTAGAAGTATGTAGTCCAGCAGATACCCTTGTTATGGTCCAAGAGGTTTTCTCATGTCCGTTCTTATGTATTCTTATCATTGTTGTATTGTGGCACAGTAACCAGAACCCAAAATCCTTGGAATCTCCTTCCCTTGTACATTAACTCATCTATCTATGTATCTCATGCCTCTGATGTCTCTGTCCCTCTGGTAACTACCCCAAAGAGGTAGCTAGGGCAAAAGAGTCTTCATTTCTTATCCATACATTTCCTCCTTGCTTTTTAAGCTCTTCCCCTATATCAGCACCTCTTTCACGCATGTACTCCTTTACACTATCCTTCCTCAAAGCTACTCTCCTCTTCTACTAGAGCCCTCGATTTCACTCACAAACACTTTTTATTCACAAACTCTTCTTCCTCTAAAAACATGAAAAAACCACTTCCATGTATTTATTTTTCACCCATTCCATTACTTCACACTTCACACTATTTGCAGAAGTTCCCATATCACATCTTTCAAACATACTTCCATTGCTCCCACCCTCCCATATTATTTGTCATGAATTAATTGTCCTAATTTTTCTTTGACCAGCCAAGAACATGCTTGGAAAGGAGAATGGTGGGATCTATGTACTGTTCTCTGGCTTGGACCTGGAGAGACTGGTACTTGCCTCTCAGCCTGTTGGGTACGTGTGATGTGGCTTTTGTTATAAATTGTGCACTTCTTCTTTCAAACTTGCAATCTTAATCCATCTTTTACTTATGCCTCATTTCCACTCTCTCCGTTCCTTGCTGAAGCATGTTTACCCACCACATCACCACCATACATTCATTCTCCTGTATTTGTATCTTTCAGCATCAGCTTCACTTGTAGGTTTCATAAGCTCATCAATCTGAAAAAAATCAAAGGATAATACACTTTGTTGATGATGTATGGAGATTTTAGAATACTTTTCCCTTCATTTATTAAAGTCCTAAAAAGGTTATAAAAGTTCATACTAGAGTAGAGTAGATGCTGTAGGTGGAAAGGGATAATCCCTTGAAAATGCGAGGATACACTTTAGTATAAGGGGAAAGAGAGAGTTGGAGATTAATAGATTAATATAGGCTAAGCTAAGAGTGAAATGAAAAGAGAGCAGAAAGGAGGGATTGATGAATTGTGAGTTGACATAGTTAACATTTATTCTTGTGATTGATGGATTTAATTCATATTACATCCCATATTTACTTATTAATTGCTGGGATGACTATAGATCTTTAATCTAATATAGTAACATATTTGTGGAGAGTAACAATTTCCTGTACAAGTGGGGCATATGGTGCATTTCATCAGGTGATTGAGATTCTTATTTTTGGAATCCAAAATTTGTATTTTTTTCTGCAGTTTAATGTTTTGCATCCGTGATGTGATCCTTTCATTATTGCTGGTCACCAGATTATATCTCATAGAAGTTTTTCTTATTATAAACTCAATTTCTTATGATTTGCTCTGTTATATTACTGCTATTATTACTCTTGTACTCAGCTATTAGTATAGGTACATAATCTTTTATCCGTAACCCTTGGGAATTAGACAGTTTTCGAAATTCAGAATTTTTAGATTTCAGAATGATTGATTTTGGTGTTATGAAAAGCTATTTCCAGCACATAATGAATTCTTGCCTATTTCATTGTGTATATCTCGTCATTCTAAATATTTTAAACATTGAACTGGCTTGGGAAATTAAGGATTACTGTAATGCCGAACTTCAAAAATGTAACACTTTTGTGAAAGAGCTGGAGAGAGAGAGAGAGAGCTTTGGGTATCCATATTTGTTAATTTAAGTATAGTATACAGTTTACCCACAGAAAGTTTTCTTGCCTTGTAATGTGTCACCCTTCTCTCAGACTGATGCAGGCTGCCTGTGATGTCGCTTTTCAATATATTCACCTAAGGAAGCAGTTCAACTCAAGAATTGGAGAGTTTCAGCTGATGCAGGTTTGTGTACTAAAGTGTTTATTTTAGCTTTTCTGGATAAAAACAGAGGAAAGAGGTAACAGTGGAGGGTTAAAATTGTGTGGTAAGGAACATTATGAAAAGTTGTATCTGGAGACTTTGCTATCCCTATTTCCTTGATGGGAGTTCCTAGTGGAAATTAAGGCACCAGTGATATAGATATCCAGTATCAGAAAAAAAAATGGGGTGAGTGTTTTGAGGAATTAATACATGTTGTAAAGCTAAGTGGTCAGGATGCATCTGAATATAGGAAAGAAAATGAAGATGTCAAGTACGTTTTACTTGTGTCCCTTTGTATTTGCACTTAATGAGTTGATTTTGAAGATTTCATTTTAAATTTAGAAAGTTTTTCTTGATGATAAAGGTAATGTTATGTTCAGGGAAAGATTGCGGACATGTACACCACTCTGAGTGCTTGCCGATCCTACTTGTACTCAGTATCACGTGCCTGTGACCAAGGGCACTTCAACGCGAAGGACTGTGCTGGTGTTATACTGTATTGTGCTGAGAAAGCAACACAAGTTTCTTTAGAAGCCATCCAATGTCTAGGTAAAGTACTCATATGTCTGTTATTTTTACTTTATCCTTTGCTGCTTGGAATGCCACTACTATGTCTAGTTAGCTATTTGGCTGCTAATTCCTCATTATTGGCTGTCCTATCATGGTCATCTTCTGCATTTGGACCATCTTGTCCTATTTTATCTTTCTTGTTGATCCACTGGAATGATTCTTTTCTTTTACATACCCATCCTGTTTTGTTCAGGTGTATATTTATGAGTGATATCAGTGTTGAAACTAATATGACTGCAAGTTTTGATAAACATTTAATATCAGTCATGATCTCTTTCCAGGAGGCAATGGCTACATCAATGACTATCCAACTGGTCGCTTCCTTAGAGATGCCAAGCTTTATGAAATTGGGGCTGGCACCAGTGAAATCCGTCGCCTCGTCATTGGCCGAGCCCTCAATGCAGAATATAGGTAACTAGTCAGCCTGCACAGCCCTGACTAGTTTACAAAATGAACAGGTGGGTTGCTGTTCTATATTCTTTTAGTCTTCATTTCCAGTGATTCTGTGAACAGGTATTACAGTAGTTTGTATATTAGTCATAGTAGATGCCAATGTATTTAACTTGTCTGATTTAAATCATAGGTATTTAGGGTCTGTTAAAGGGGGAAAAAAAGAAGAAAAAAAAAGAAGAGAACCTTACAATGAATTCTAGATTAAATAAACGTTAAGATGTAAACATGTCATGCAAGGTACACATTTCAGCAGTTCTATGCTAGTTATCTTGAAGAAAACAAACATAAAACTCACGAGACAACTGCATATGATCTTAAGAAATACTGACTGTATCTGCATATGTGCAGCTCAACTAAATTGGTCTTAAAATTTAACTTAATTAAATACAGATGTAATAACATAATTTCTCTTACACTTTATTTACTATCATGAAAAATTAGATTTCAGCAGTTCCATGCATTTTTCTAGAAGAAAACCTCTATAAAATTCACGAGACACCTGCATATGATCTTAAGAAATACTGACTGTATCCGCACATGTGCAGCTTCTATTAAACTAGTTTTAACATTTTACTTCAGTAAATAGAGCTTCTTCATTGGACCATATTTTTATTGATAGAATCCAAAATGTATTATATTGGTTGTGAAATTACTAAAATAAATATTTTTGTTATTGTTGTTGTTTCTTAGGCTGCCTGACCAGTTAGCCCTGAGCTCCTGAGGCAGGGCATGGCCTGGACTGGGTTTTCCCACTAGGTCTTCATGGGGTGCATTTATCTAGTTTTGTAGTATACAGGGACTGAGCTACACTCGTGTGATCCTGTTTCGGTATCTATTTGTCCAATTTTTCTTTCAGTTGATGTACATTCTTTCCCATTATCACCTCTTCCTTTAGTCCATTCCATGTACCTAATTTTTTTCCTACGACAAACACATATCCTCCATTTTATCTAATTATTTTGCCATACCTAAGTGTTCTTTCCTTCCCATAATTTTTCATGCCATTATTTTTTTGTTCTGCTGTTTGCCCTTTAGCTTACCATAGCACCATATGATCTCTCTCCCAGAGGGAAAGAAGCATCAGAGACTATAGAATAGAATATAATAGGCAGTATCAATGTACATAATCAGGATTTAATTTCCAATACTTAGCAGGGTAGTGTCTTAGACTTTCAAAATACTAAATATTGCTTAGAGGTGAAAGAATATCCCTAATGAAATAAATCACACAGTGAGTTATATAATTGAATTTGTTAAACTAAAATCATGAATCTTGATGCAATTCTCCATAGATTACATTGCTTTAATGATATATAATGTCCGCAACAGATACAAACACTTGCTATATCTACTTGCTTTTAAAGTCTTATAGATGACAGCTAGTTATTTTGCACCAAAACAGGAAATATTAGGCAGAGAAAAAAATTAGGAAATAGCTTACAGAGAAAGAAAATTTGCAAAGTAAAAATAAAGCATAGGAACATATGAATTTTATAGGCGCAAACTTACAAATTGATATCTATTTGCATCTGTGCATCTTCATCAGAGAACGTAGACAAATTTCAAAGAAGACCAATAATTTATTTTTTTATTGTGTTCGTGGTTACTTTTTCCTGTTGGTGGTCATGTATCCAAGTTGGCCAGGTGTCTGTAAAGGGAGAGGAACTTGTTACAATGTCAGCTTAATAACCAGACTGCATGAATAATAATTATGAAACGGTGCAATAATAATGCTCCTTAAAGCTAAGTATCAGCATTATGGACTTTTTAGCTCCAGATTTCATTTCTCAATTCCATTTTTCCATCACATATGCAAATTTGCAGAATATTGATGAATCTTGTATTCATTTTCCAGCACCTAACGCTTATAACACTTAACTATAATTTCCTTAATACTAATCTCATCCACCCATACTCACACTTCTGTCAATTATTCCCAAGACTCATCTATTTATCCACCTCCACTTGCCTGTCCAATTTACTGTATTGCACAGCATCACAGTTATCACTATCCCGACTCTTGTAGCACATCCACACTTACTTGAGGGCTGAACCCCAGTATGCAAGGTTGAAGATGACAAAAATGACAGGAACTATGATGCGGCCAAATATCATCATAGTCGTGTTGTTTTTCTTCTCTGGAGTGGCTGAATCAAGGTGAGAGAGCTCCTTTTGTACCTCTGCATCCTTTCCAATCACCTACAACACCATAATCAATGCTGTACATACAAACTTATTTTTGGAAAACTCTGTATTACAAGAACCTAATATACTTGAATGCAATATAGTGCTTGATCATCACTAGCACTTTAACTGTGTTTTGAACACAATGGGATGAAGAGGCTAGACTACCGGAAACTAGGAATATATCTCGTGTGATAAACCATATATGTAAGATGTTTTATGAGTGTAAACTATCAATGTAAGTTGACAAAGTCCATGGCCATATGCAAAAGCTTTGATGAGAGACAAATTATATTTAGTTAAAAAAGGTTGGTCAAATGCATATGCTTTAACAAGAACCAATGCTTACTTGCACTAGTGAGGAAGACGAGGTTGAGGATAAGAAGGTGGAGTGAAAGCAGCGGGTGAACCACATGTTGTCCTCAGAGAAATCAATGAGAGTTTGCAGCATCACCACCACAAAGATGATGACGATAGAGAAGAAGAGCCAGATATCAACTAGCTTGAAATACGATGTCTTGGGTAGTGAATTGGAGGTCTGATAGCAAGAAGGAGGAACGGGAGAAAAAGCAAGTGGAAAAATAAGTTTCTTTTTATATATGAACAATTTGCTAAGGTTGATGGAAAGTCATTAGAAATTGAACTAAGCATTACAAAACAATCTGATAAATTAATGAATGGTAAATTTCCCTTTATTCTGGAGTTTAAGATCTTTCATGCATATCGTTTGGTTGGATACCACTAACTCGCTAATGAAATAAAATTAATGTAGCTAACAAACAAATGCTAAATGTAGCATTCCCAAGGAAAAAGTACAAAATACTAAGCGAAGAAAATATAAAGAATATAACTTATTTGATGGATGATGGTGATGGTTACACAAAGTTCTCCATTTGTTATGGGATGTAAATCACATTAAATGCACAAGAGTATTGCATTTATCCAACCAACATTTATCCTTAGATATTTAATATGACTCATCAGTTGTGTGTTCTGTTGGGTAGCTGGAGGGAAGGCAGAGGTTGGCAGCACCTGGGTGAAGAGTGAGGAGAGGACGAGCAAGGCTGTCAGTGCCACCACAATGCGGGAGTTGAAGTCGTTGATGTTGAAGAAGAAGGTTGCATAGGCAATAACCATGAGGAGGGTGGTAGGAATATAAAGGGTGAGGAGATAGAAGTTATACCGCCTAATAAACCTTACGTTCACTTGCACTGTTGAGAACTCCCCATCAAAATCTACTTCCATGTCCAGTTGACCTGGAATAAGGAGAAGAATACATACGATAAGCTCTTATTTTTAGACATCCATTTTGCTTGCTAAAACCGTGCAAAACTCAAATAATCAAAAGTTAGGTACAACATCCTAAGGAAGAAAAGAATTTAAGTCATACATAACAAAAAAAGGTTATAAAAGAAATTAAGAAAAATATGAGATGCTGTACCACTGGATTTGAGTCGGTTGATTATGAGGCTAGAGGTGGGATCATAAACCTATAAACTCTCCATAGTCTAATAATGGATATATAGACAAAAGTGATGGTCTATCCATACTCATGATTAGTGGTATTTGCATTAATCATTGGGGCATATGCCAAAGGACATGCCTTTCATTGATGTCTCATTCTATTTTCCATCCTCTACCTTACAACATTCAACTTCTGATAGCATCCTATGTGCTTCTGCGGAAGCTCATCCCCTTACTCGTGACACCAACAGGGATGAGTAAATGTGTCCAAAGCAGGAACTTACCAATTGTATACTCAATGAGTGCTGGCGGTCCTGAGTAGTTGGCAGCAGCAGGTAACAGTTTCATGTAGGTTGCTGCTGCTGACACCAGTGTAAAGCGTAGGAAGCACACCTGCAAAACCCATAGAGGAACCAAGATACTTCACCTAAGGAACTGTGGCTGAAATGGTTATGCTTGTATTGTGTCAGTGTTTGCATTTTCTCATTATAATATCTAATTTAGCATCATCTAGCTGCTATACTAAGCATGGGAGGTAAATGACCTGGAAAAAAGCAGCAGTTAATTAACTACTGCAATGAAAGTATTTAAGTGATTAAGAAATTGAAGTATTTAAATGGGTGAAGGGTTTTAATAAGGGGAATGTAGCAAAGGTTCTTACGGTCAGTAGCTAGTATAGAACAAGGAGTAACGGATTCAAACTGGAAAAATGTAGATATAGAAAAGAGATAGGCAGAAGTTGATTTACAAATAGGATGGTGGATGATTGAAACAGACTCAGTCAGCAGGTAGTTAGTGCACAGACAATAGGGAGTTTTAAAAGAATACTGGACAGCTTTATGGATGGGGATGAGAGATGGATGTAGGTAATAAGGGAGTAACAGAAACTACCACGTGTAGGTCCCCGTGCCTTATTTAGCTTCCTTATATTCTTATGTTCTTAATAAAAATATAATAATAGCATATTTCAAATCATCACCTTTATCTATACCCAATTTCTGTTTTTGCAAAAATGAAAATGGTGTTTACAGGATAGTAACTGACCTGAGCATCAAAGGGGAACATGATGAGGTCAAAATCGCAGGAGTAAGTGAGGGTGTACAGCTGACTTGTTTCCAAACTGTTTTCAAAGCCTGAGAAGATATTCACTGCAACACAGGGACACAGATGGCGTCAGGAATGTGAATAAGGAATGTGTTAATGAATATGTGCAGGTTATATCAAGAAGATGTACTTTATAACTACTATATCTTCAGATTTGAAATTAAGCATGGATGAAAAAAAATACTAATAATTATTTTTGAGTGAAGGAGACACTTGCATGGTCAATCATGGTCAACATTTAAGATGTCTGGTGGCCACGCCGTCAGACATGTGAAAGATGAATAGTACTGAACGTAAGTTTTGTGTGTGTACAGCATGTGTAGCTATAAACACTGAAGCTATCCTGACAATCCTATCGTAGTCCAACTTACTTTCGTGGGTGAGGTGGGGAGGAGCGGGCTGAGAGCTTCCCTGGCGCACTGCCTCAACGCGCGCTCCCTGGTCAAGATTGGTGAAGACATTGCCTTGGGCATTGCTGAAGAATACCCGCGGTGTCCAGATGCTGGCTACCACCTCTCCGAAGAGCAGGTTCAGGGTGCGGTCATCTTTCAGGTTGAGGTAACTGAGACGGACATCTTTCCATCGAAGACTGAGGGACATTGTCGTTACGAAAGTTAGGTCTTGTGTCACAATGGACGGGAAGGCAATGATATTAATGTAGATCAGTACTTGAAGTGGACTTCCATCCTTGGTGGGTGGGGGAGGGATGGTGTTGCGGTAACCCTGTGGCAGCTGCACCACAGAACACTGAGCTTCATCGCTCTGGTCACTGCAGTCAATGCGCAGATCACAGCGGCTTATAAGAGGAATGCAGGTCCCGTCGGAACATGTGAACTGGTCGTTGCGACACACGGAAAGTGTCAGGTTGACAAGCGTGCCAGGCAGCAGGTTACACACTTCCCCTGCCAGCTCCCACGTCTTGGTCCCAAATGGATAACTGCCTTCTCGCAGGGGTCGCCATAGTGCTGTCGCTCCCACTACCTTCAACATAGGAGCAGATGTGTGTTACAGTCTATGTGATAGATAACGTTTAATTGTATTAAGCAGATTGTGCATGTTAAGAGGAAGGGGCTTTTCAATAAGATTCAAAGATATAAACTGTAAAAACTCTTGAAGAAAAGATAATATTATTGCACTCCTCGACAAAATATGCACTTACCTTGCGGGAGCGTATGATCCAAGACTGGTTACTGGAGTCCCAAAATATATCGGAGTGGAAGTAGCCGTTAAGCGCGGGTCGGCCCCCTTCCTCAGGCCCCAACACATACACCTGATTGAAGGGGGAGTTGGAGCAGAGCGCTGGGCCCTTTAAGTAGAGGGTGGACAGTTGTAGGAACTCGCACGGAACACAGAACTCATAGGAATCGAGGCAGGCAATATCAGACCACTGTGCAGGGAAAGAGCCACTCAACATAACCAAACAATTCTCCGCTGTGCCTCCGTTGGGCCCCGAGCCTCGCCATGGCCCTTCCCATGAAACAGGCTGGCGTGTGTCCCAGTATTCCCAGATTCTTTCCTGCCCAGAATCCGTGGCCCCCATCCATAGATATGAGGATCCCTGCCCCTTGGAACAGTAGGTGGCTCGTCCCCGAGACCGTTCATACACTCTCATGTTCTCTTGGTCCGTGAGTGGCACCAGCACTCGGCCTCCCACCACCTGCCAAATAGAGGCAGCGTCCGATAGCAATGAATCATTTTATGTAAGAGTGGTCATCATTATTATTACATTCACTTTCACTTTTTGTACATTCACTTTCAGTCAATCATTTTTGTTCTACTCAATGCTGATACCATGGGAAGGGCGTTTCCCCATTATGAGTCTACCTTGCACAAATGGAGAGATGCCTTCAAGGAAAATCTATCAGGGAAGAATGTGACACGGCGAAGCTGGCGGCTGCATATGTCTTCTTTCCGTCTCACCATCCACACCACCTCCCCAGAAGTGTTCCAACGTTGCGATGACCAGCCGAGGACATTCCCTTCTCGCTCTTCCTCACACTGTGCTATCTGTGAAATTTTTTATGTCAAGCACGTCTTCCCGTCATGTCCATTTAGACCTGCTAGGCTGTCTAAAAGAGCTATCTCAGACTCATGGAGCGCACGCTGCTCTTGCTTCATGCCTCACGTGTATCATGTTGGCAAAGTAACTGAGGCATCAGGTGACCTCATTTTTCTTTTTCACACTTTACAAGACTCTTGTGCCTGTGATTCCACTACTTAAACAGGTGAGGGCTGTTACCTTGGCAAGCGTTGAATGGTCAAGCACGGATGACCAGAAATTCAGCTGAGTGATCTCTCCGCTGAAGCTTTGGTCTCGCTGGAATCCGCCGCCGAACTGATCCTGTTCCTGTCCTGGATTAAAATACATGGTATATAAATTAATAGTGCTGTACAAGATTATGAAAGAAATGGACAAAGTTGACCAGAATGACTTGTTTGTGTAGAGCAGGTGAGACATGAGGTCACGCAAGAATCTAAGGAAGATTAAATGCCTGAGGGATATAAAGAAATACAGCTTTCCATATTGGTGTATATACACCTAGAAGAGCCTTGAGTAGGAGATAATTCGGGCTAAAACTATTCACGGATTTCAGACCAAAACAGACCAAACGAGCATAGCTCACTTACTTGAAAGTTAAAGTAAACAGTGACTTGCGCCCTAGGGAACAGTGTATTATAGCTAGAAATAGGGCCAACAAGATACTGGGATTTATTATTAGGTGTGTGACAAATAGGAGTTCTGAGGTCATTCTGAGGTTGTATTTAGCGGTAGTTAGACCCCACCTAGATTATGCAACTCAATTTTGGTCCCCTTATTATAGGAAGGATATAGGCTCCTTGGAGGCAGTCCAGAGAAGAATGACCAAGATGATTCAGGGGCTGAGAAATTTACCCTACAAAGATAGGTTAAAACGTCTTAATCTCCACTCCCTAGAGAGAAGGAGGGCAAGAGGGATTATATTTGAGGTTTTCAAATGGGTAAAAGGAATGAATAAGGGAAACATTGATGAGGTTTTAGAAATTAGTAGTCAGGATAGGACACGTGGAAATGGGTACAAACCTAGGTAGATATTGGCTCACTAACAGAGTGGTGAACGATTGGAATAGGATGGGTAGACACGTAGTAAGTGGTGAGTCAATAGGTAGCTTTAAAAGATGGTTGGATCAGAATATGGATAGGGATGACAGGTGGCATGGATAAATATTGGAGATAAGGAACTGCCTCGTGTAGGTCATCAAATGGCCTCTTGCAGTCTCCTCAATTCTTATGTTCTCTACATCATAATTAGGTAATAGGTAAATACAACTATGTAAACACACACACACACACACACACACACACACACACACACACACACACTTGAGGAGAGAAGCCAAGGAAAAAAACGACCAGAGGACAGGGAACGAGAAAGAGGAATTTTACTGGAGGGTGATGGACATGAAACTACGGAAATGGTACATGAGGGGGAGAGAGAGGGAGGTGGTGGGAGCACAAGAGGAGGGAGAACAACAGTAGTAGAAGAAAGAAAAGTTAATGTAGAAAATGGGGCGTTGAAAGTGATGTATACAAACATTGATGGTTTACTCCCGGGAGTGCTGGAATTGAAAGATTACCTAGAAGTTAACAGACCTGAAGTGGTATGCTTAGCAGAAACGAAACTCAAGCAAGAAGTTCAACTGAACTTTAAGAATGAGGGTTACAATATCTGGAGGAGGGACAGAAAAGACAAAGGAGGTGGGGGAGTGCTACTTATGGTTAAAAAAGACATATATGTAGAGGATGTGCAGTATGGGAAGGACATGGCTGAGGTGATAAGCGTTGTGATTAAAAATAGTAAAGGGGAGAGGAGGAGAGTCATATTAACGTATGTACCACCCAAAACGAATGCATGGAGGCAAGAGGAGCATAGAAGGATGCAAGAGGAAGTTTGGCAGTGTTTGGACGATATGATAAGGAGAAATAAAAAAGTACTATTAGTGGGGGACTTTAATTGCAAGGGGGTAAACTGGGAGGAAATGGAAGTGAAAGGAGGTGAAGGGGTGTGGAGTGAGAAGCTGTTGCAACTGGCACTGGTGAATACGATGGAACAATGGGTGGACGAAGCCACAAGGTATAGAGGAGAAGAAGAACCATCAGTGCTTGATCTGGTGTTTACGAAGAGACCTGAAGTCAAACCGATTATTGAATATACAAATCCGATTGGAAAGAGTGATCATGTGGTACTAGAAGTGGAAATGCAAGACATGAAGGCGATGAAATGGAAGGAGGATCATAAAAATGGAAGGTTGAACCATGCGAGCAAATTTTGAAGAGTTAAGGAGTTTTTTGGGAATATAGACTGGAAGAATGTGATGAAAGACTTGACAGTACAGAAGTATGAATTATTTCTGGAGAAGTATAACGAGGGAGTGCAAAAGTATGTACCTGTGTACAGGGTGAGAGAAAGTAAATATAGTTGGTTTAATGGAAGATGTGTGGAAGCTAAGAAAAGGAAGGACAAAGCATGGAAGAAGTGGATGAAGAACCGAAACGATATCAACAGAGAGCAGTGTATAAATGAAAGAAACGAATATGTTAGAATAAGGAGAGAGGAAGAGAGAAGTTTTGAAAGGGATATAGTACAGAAATGTGAGAAAGAACCTAAGTTGTTTTACAGATACATTAATGGGAAGATGAAGAGCAGGGAGACCATTGATAAACTGGAGAGAGAAGGTCGGATTTATGAAACAGCAAAAGAGACGAGTGAACTTATGAACGAGAGTTTTAAATCTGTGTTTAATGTGGAAGAGGAATTTATAGAATCGATTGTAGAAGAGAGGCAGGAGGGACTGCAGGAGGTAAGGGTGGAAAGACAGGAAATTGGAAAACTATTGGAAAAGTTGGATGTGAGAAAAGCAATGGGGCCGGATGGAGTATCGGGCTGGACTTTAAGAGAATGTAGGGAGCAATTGGTGGAACCAATCTGGGATGTCATTAGCAGCTCCTTGAAGGAAGGAAAAGTACCAAGAGAATGGAAACGAGCTAATATTGTGCCGATTTATAAAGGAGGGAAAAAGATGGAGCCGCTGAATTATAGACCTGTGTCGTTGACTAATGTGGGCAAGTTGTGTGAAACGGTTATCAAGGAAAGATGGGTAAGCTATTTGGAGGAGAATAAGGTGATAAATGAGAGCCAATTCGGATTTAGAAAAGGTAGATCTTGTGTGACGAACTTGCTGAGTTTTTATACGAGAGTGATCGATGAAGTGCAAGACAGGGAAGGCTGGGTGGATGCAGTGTACTTGGACATCAGGAAAGCGTTTGACAGAGTCCCACACAAAAGACTGTTGTGGAAGATGAACCATATGGGAGGAGTGAAGGGAGTAGTGCTGGATTGGATGACAGATTATCTAAGGGATAGAGAAATGAGAACTGTGATTAGAGACACAAATTCAGAGTGGAGTGTAGTAACAAGCGGAGTACCACAGGGATCAGTGCTGGCACCCATCATGTTCCAGATATATGTGAATGATATGCAGGAAGGCTTGAGTAGCCATATAAACCTGTTTGCAGATGATGCAAAGCTGATGAGGGTAGTAAAGAGTAAGGGAGATTGTAAGGAGTTGCAGACAGATCTGGATAAGATTCATGAATGGAGCCTGAGGTGGAAATTGGAATTCAATGCTAAAAAGTGTCATGTGTTGGAGATGGGGAGGAGTAAAAGAAGACCCACATGGGATTACAAATTGGGGGACAATTTAATAACAAAAAGTAAAGAAGAAAAGGATCTGGGAGTGATTATTCAAGACATCCTGTCCCCGGAAAGGCATATAAATGGGATATTTGGCTCAACGTATGGGTTGCTAACAAATATTAGGGTGGCGTTTCACTATCTAGATACAAGTATGATGAAGAAAATTATAACCACCATGATACGGCCCAAGTTGGAATATGCAGCGGTGGTGTGGTCACCACATATGAAGAAAGATATAAGGAAGTTGGAAAGGATTCAGAGAACAGCTACATAGATGGTGCCGGAATTGAAAGATCTAACTTATGAAGAGAGATTGAGAGAAATGAGTTTGCCAACATTGCAGGAGAGAAGAGAAAGAGGAGATATGATTACGATGTACAAAAGGGTAAATCACATAGAGAAGATTGACAGACAGGATTTGGTGACGGTAACTGGAGATGTGGACAGAAGAACGAGAGGGCATTCTAAGAAGATTGTGAAGAGTCAGTGTTTGAGGGATATCAAGAAGTACAGTTTTCCTCATAGAACGGTGGATATGTGGAATGGCTTAAGTGAAGAAGTTGTCATAGCAACCAGTGTGCATACATTTAAGGAAAAGTTGGATAAATATAGTTATGGAGACAGGACATAATGAGCCTTGCTCGAACCCTGTAAATTACAACTAGGTAAATACAACTAGGTAAATACACACACACACACACACACACACACACACAAACACACATACACACACACACACACACACAAGCGAATGCGCTCAAGATAATTATTCACCTATGACATAGGCACCCGCGGGCTCAATGGAGCCGGAAAGGCCTCTCAAATTGCCCTCGGCTCGTGGCTCTCCATCTAGGAATATGACCCAGTCACCAGACCGCTGCTGGTAGGTGAAGCAAAAGTGTGTCCACATGCGGAAGGGCGTTTGCAGCGACGTCTCGACCCAAGTACTCCTTAGCGACACCTTGTACTGCCCAACTCTGTGATCTGGCGCGGTGGGAGGTGGGACAAGGAGGGCAGCAAGAAGAAGAATCCTGTTAGTGCTTGAAATGTCCATCTGTGGGGACTGCTCCAATAGTAGTTTGGGAGAAAAAATTCAAACGGCCTCACAGGACTGGTTGGAAAACCTAACTCTAAATTCTGTGTAAAATAAGGAAAGTCATGGCAATTTATGTCAAAGTCTTTACTGGATGAAATTAAGTTTAGGAGCTAAATATACTACTTTATTATCTTACATTCAAGCGTCTCTACAAGAAACAAGTATATAATGTGCTAGATATGTTACTTGTTGTCTTGCTCGTGGTTATGTTGATGGAACGAATTTGACTCGGTTAAGTGTTACGTAAAATAAAAGTAATTAAGGGAATTGACTGATATATATATATATATATATATATATATATATATATATATATATATATATATATATATATATATATATATATATATATATATATAGTACTGTTCCAATGAGAGTGAAAAATCATGTAATTAATTTGTTTTATGGATTTTAAAGCTTATTTTTAGTTTATGAAAAAGTATTCTAATCAAGCAACCCTTGCCAGTCCTTTTTATTTTTATTTTATCATTGTTATTACTTTTTTACTTTACCATATACGGTGTGTACAATTTTGTTCTGCTTCCAGGAACTAACTGAGGACAAAGAATAGTGTTTCTCAGGAGAATAAATCACTTTCAAATAGCCTGCTAGCTGGTCACATGTCTTAATGAGAAACAAGTTAACAGTCGGTGAATGAAAGGACAGAGTTACTATGCGAGAGTTGTGTGATTCCCTTAGCCGTACCCATTCTGAGCTCATTATCACGGTCGTCGGACACAGCGTAGGACATCAGTGTGGACTCTTCACGAAACCTGGTGAGCTTCAACCAATAGCAAGTAGTGAAGGAAGTCAGCTCGGGGAAGAGCGGCGCGACAAGGCGGGCATAACTGAGGGCTGAGGGCGTCCCAGACTCCTGCAAGACGAGTACACGCTCCTCTTCAGGTGACAAAGGCGGTAGAGACGAGGTGGCCATTGTCCCTTCACGCCCTGCAATGTGTACTTGGCCTTTATATCCTATTCACGGGAAATAGGTCTTTTTCACAATGCATTACATATTTTTAATTTGAGTTCAAAAAATTTCTCCACAGTCCACATCCATCATAACATGTGATAACAGTAGCCATCCCCATCATGATCCACCAACAACACGCAGTACATCACTAAGTTTCCATATACTAAATGAAAATCAGACGGTGGAATATTCAAAAGCCACTTGTGCAGAAATTAAGAAAAGTCCTTTTCCTTTTTTATCCACACGACTTTAACTCGAGGGATATTAGAATCTGATTTGATGTGACAGGAATTTCCCTTAAAAATTTGCACCGGCTTTCTAGTTGGTTTTTTTACTTGATGCATGAAATTATAACGAAAATTTCATAAGTAGAATATGAAAACATAGTGAGTTTAAATGATAACCTAACTAATTTAGTCTTAGAATTTGCACTTGAGATAGGTGGAAAGGTATCCAAAGAAAACAGCGGGAAACTCTCAGCAGTCACTTAAGATCAGCATGGTAATAAAAAACAACACCAAACAAATTAGAAACTGCAAGAGTTAACCAGTATCTTCATTCTTGCTTACCTTCTACTGGCGAACTTTGGAACTCTCTATACTACCTGAATATGTATTTCCACTTTCCTACGACTTGAACTCATTCAAGAGAAGAGTATCAAGACACCTGCAACTTTAATTTGGTCTCCCTTTTTTATTACTCTTTCTTCTTTAGGAAACCGGCAATGACAAGCAGACTTTTTTTATATTGTTTTTTGTTGCCCAGGCTGGTTTTCCAATGGCATTAAAAAATAAAGATCACTTGCGTAACCTTACAAAACCACTCATCGATGTGTGAAAAATGGTCAGGCATAGTTAAGGCTATAGTGCAGGTTTGTCACTATACCATCTATATATTCTTGATAAATCAATCAGTCATCGCCTCTCCGAACAGTTTGCATATATAACTTCTGGCGATAAGTGCATCGAAACTCGCCTGCCAGAGGGTCCTGCGCCAAGATGACCGTCACCACCACCAACGCCGCCAGCACCGCCGGCCGACACATCCTCCTCCTCAGCCTGGATGAACCTTTATGAGATCTGCATAGCCAACAGCGACAAATGCAGTGAGTGACGACCGTGTATCTTCCATGATGGTCTCCACTCAACAAAGGAAGCTTTTACATTTTTTAACACCTTCATGCCCGCCGGCTGAAACGTGCAGTAATCATTCCTACCGTGACGCAAAGCCATCAATGCCTTGTGTGTTGAGGCTCAGGTTATCACCAAAGGCCGATTCTGAATCTCTTACCAGGTCTTTGTGTTTTCATATCATCGACAAGGCTATTACCAGAGGTGGGCAATCGGATTCGGAAGTCCGATTATCCGATTAATCGGACTCGCATTTTCGAATCGGATAATCGAATCGGACTAACCCCCGCCAAACGAATCGGATAATCGCAATCGGACTGCCGAAAATTTAAAGCGATTTGCGATTAATCCAGGTCAACGTCGTCTTTGTATTTTCGCAATAGCAGTTTCTTAATAAATTTTTCTATATTTTTCTCAAGTAAATATTTTTTCGCTTTATTCTATTCACACTTTAGTATTTTCTCTATAATATAATGCGCAAAATATCATGATTAATTATTAAATCATATAAATTATAATAAAAAGGTTATATTTTACAAGTATAAAGTTGGTATAATACGTGTTTAGTTCTGGTTTTTCGTACGCGTCTCATCGGTTAAGTGACGCGCCGCACCAGTTTAGAGCCAGTCGTCGTGAGAGGAAGTGCTGCTGCTGCTGCTAGGGCAATTAAATTCCCTTTAGAAACATTGAAAATATTTTGAATCGCTTTTAAAAATATCGAATCGCTTTTAAAAACTTTAATCGAAATCGGATAATCGGATAATCGCTAATCGGACTTAGATTTTTTGGCAACCGAATCGGATAATCGAATCGGACTTGAGCTGGCGAATCGGTAATCGCTAATCGGACTTCAATTTTTTCGAATCGCGCCCAC
Organism: Cancer borealis; assembly: GCA_036785275.1. Classification (NCBI taxonomy): domain Eukaryota; kingdom Metazoa; phylum Arthropoda; class Malacostraca; order Decapoda; family Cancridae; genus Cancer; species Cancer borealis. The sequence continues at coordinate 8,761 of JAXIVD010001348.1, read as the reverse complement.
CTCTGGCTATTACATTGATTGGGTCATCAGCAAGCATCTACCAGTGGGTGTCTCCCTCCTTCCTGCTTCAGAATCATATATAACAGAACAGTTCATTCATAAAATTTAATTATCTTTTTCTTGTTTGTAATGAAGTGTCTGTTATTCTTTAAATTTCTCATAATTTTGAAAACCTTTTTTGCCTCACATTTTCTTTTGATCAATTTGCACAAACCAAATGTAACACTGCACTGGACTGGCGGTCAATATGTATATATATATATATATATATATATATATATATATATATATATATATATATATATATATATATATATATATATTGTATCATTATAAATCATGATAAGATTGAATCAATAATAGAGTTGGGAACTATGTCATTTGTGTATCGGAGCTCGGGTTTCAGATTTGTTCGGGCTCATGGAGTTGGCTCGGTTCACGTTTGGATGAACCGAATATAGTGGGTACTAAACTATTTTGTGTCTGTCGTCTTCGTGTGTGTGTGTGTGTGTGTGTGTGTGTGTGTGTGTGTGTGTGTGTGTGTGTGTGTGTGTGTGCGAATTATTTATAAATCATGATAAGATTTGTTTGTTGTATCATTAAAGGATTATCTGTATTTGATTGTTATTGTATGTAAATTCTCTGAATCTGTGACCATGCTTCGCCGATCGCTTTTGTTTACAGCGCCTGCGTACTTGATGACGTAGGTAGAATGGAGTACGGCGGTTGGTTAGTAGTATGACGAAGCCGGTGCCACTGTGCCTGAGGTGTGAAGTGACTTGACGATGACCATTTGGATCCTGAGGTCTTCCTAATTGAACTGTGATCAGTCTGCACCTTCCAGTAACTGCTACATACGTCTTGGCTGTGGGGTGTGGTGGTGCTGGGGTCGGCTCCACCGTTCATTTCCCTGGGTTACCGGTGTCGTCAATATTGTGAGTATATATTTTTTGAGTTAAATGTGTTGTTATTTGTGTTAGTGGTTCGTTTGATCTCTTCATTACACCTTCTACAAAGTTGAATTATGTGGTTACATGTAATTTCTTTACATCTTATCAATGTTGTATTTTGTGATACTTTATATTATTAGTGATAATTTGTTTTAGAGGGTACTGATCAGTATTTATTCTATTTACTTATGTTATGATAAGTCCGTCCGTTTCTGGGTATGTTTTCAATGTGATTATGGGTTATCGGGTTTAGAGTCAATATTGTGCAAGGTTTGATGAGTATAGTAATGCGCGTCTTGGCAATTAATTGATCCTTTTGTAGGTTGAATCCAACTTCAATAAACGAACACACACACACGCGCACACACACACACACACACACACACACAGACACACACACACACACACACACACACACGCACACGCACGAAGACGACAGACACAAAATAGTTTAGTACCCACTATAAGCCGGGGTATCTGGGCTTCTCGGTGGTAGTGGGTCTGCTTGGAGTGATGGTTATTGTTGGGTTCCCGGTGCGGTGGTACTGCCTGTCACCTTTTGACCTTGCATCCGGACTATCTGGTCGACAATATCCGTCAGTGCTTTGTTCCATTCTTGTCGTTCTTCCTTCTGCGAAAATAACGTTGTTTTCAATCATTATCGTCTTGAGAAAGATTATTTTCTTATCCTCAATTCCTGTATGCTTACTCAAAAACCTTAGACTTCATTTTACTTTTACTACTACTACTACTTCTACTACTACCACTACTACTACTATTACTACTACTACTACTACTACTACTACTACTACTACTACTACTACTACTACTACTACTACTACTACTACTACCTACTGATATTAATGATAATAATATTAGTAATAATAATAACAATATTAATAATCATAATAGTAATAATAATAATATTTACGATGGTAATGATAATGCTAATTATAATGATGCTGCCACTGGTGATGGTGGTGCTGTTGTTGCCTCCGTCGTTGATGTTGCCGCTAATACAGCTTCTGCCATTGCTACAGTTGCTGCTGCTGCTGATGATGATTACTTATTGACATTGATATTAAAAATCTTGTTCAAGGTTTGATAGAAATTGTCACGTAATTCAAGTTTAGGTTGTTTTCGCGTGACGTCACAACACTCGGTGAAGACAAAACACGTCACAGGCGAATGTGAGTGAGCGAGGATGTCGTGAAAAATTAAGTAGCGTAATGATGTGAGTTATTGGGTGTTATAAATACCTTCCTATTGACTGAAGACCTCAGTCTACCAACACTGGACAAAATATTCAGAGGGAAAGGAAAGTGACACCAGAACGCCGCCCGTGGGTGTAGCAAGACCTGTGTGTGTGTCAGCGTCTACCAGCGTCTTATGCACTGATCTTATTGTATCTGTTATTCTATTACTTTTATTCACCTGCGTGTATTTTAGAGTCACAAAAGAGAGGATCCCTAAAGACCAAACTGTCTGTATAACTTTAATATAAAAAAAGATAGAAACTGGATCAAGAAGGAAAGAGTTTTATGTATGCACATTATTTTTATTAATTTCCCTGTGTGGGTGTTACATTATTACATCCATGGATTTAAACTCATCATTGAAGGATATGAACATGAGGTTAGTGGCGTGTGGTGGGCGTACTTGATGATTGTGTTAGTACTACTCCCTTGGCCTCACCTCAGCCCTACTTACCGCCCTCTCAGTAATGCCTCGGGACGGCGTGTCTAAGATTTCCACCTGTTCCAGTCCCTTGGTCTCTGCCCCTTGCGTTTCTCTGAAGTGCCCTGCTTGCCCTTCCACACATTCCATCTCTCCGGTGTTTTCTTGGATGTTCTTGAACCGCCTTTCTCGTACTGAGTCCACATTTTCCAGTCCTCGGGTATGTTTGCGTTGCGGTTTCCATTTTCATTCTGTATCCCTGAACCGGCATCCTCATTGTCAATCCATTGTTCCCAGTCCTTAGTTGGATCTTCCTCGGGTGTAACTAAATTGTTCTCTTCGTTGTCATTCAGGTTTTCTAAGGTTTCAGGTATGTCTCCTAAACCGTTCTGCTTATTTTCACTGACCGTGTTCAAGTTTTTGGATTTGTTCTTCTTGGATTTCTTTCTAGACAGTTTCCCTTTGAACCACTTGAGCCATTTTTTTGGTATGTTCCGCTTGTATGTGTCGCCTTGGACGTGCCCCCCGTCTGGCAGCTCCTCGCATTGGCCTGGTGGATAAAGAAGTCCAATACTGACTTAAGCAATTCTGTTACATATTGACGTTGGGACTTGGTGTGGATGTACGTAGTTAGTGGAAACAGTGTACCTTACTGTGAATCCAGACGATGGACACTTTGAAGGAAGCTAAAGTAGACAATATAGGATGGCAGAAGCTAATTATTACGGAGAGGCAGATGTAGTGAAGGACAAAAACAATGTTACGCTATATAAGTTTTAAATTTATAAACAATATTTCCTTACACTTCGAAACTTTGTAGTCGACAAGAAAAAATACAGTAACTTACCGATCACGAAGAACAGCAGCAGCAGCAGCAGCAAGAAGGAAACAAGAGACGGTTTCATGGTGCCTTCTTTGACCTAAAGATTCTTCCTTCCTCCCGCCACGCACTCTTATACCCAAGGCCTATATTAGATGCTCCGCCCCACCTTCCTGTCACACCTTTATCTTGGGTATACTTGCAACAAAACATGTCTAAAAAAGGACCGAGCCAGCGGGGTGCTTTCCTGTTTTGTTTGATACATTTTTTTATGATGATATGAGTGTGTTTGAAGTGTATTTGAAGTGTGTTTGATGTGTGTCTGAAGTGAAGATGGCAGACACACTTCAGACATTCTTGCTGCTTGTTGTAGGAACGTGGCAGGTGATGAAGAAAAGAAGGACAACATTTTATGAGAGTGGAAAACAAACTCTCTCTCTCTCTCTCTCTCTCTCTCTCTCTCTCTCTCTCTCTCTCTCTCTCTCTCTCTCTCTCTCTCTCTCTCTCTCTCTCTCTCTCTCTCTCTCTCTCTCTCTCTCTCTCTCTCTCTCTCTCTCTCTCTCTCTCTCTCTCTCTCTCTCTCTCTCATCACTCCCCACTACCACCTATTACCATCCATCATTCCCCATTACCACCCATTACTCCTCCATTATTACCCATCACTTCCCATCAACCTCTGTGACAACTTGCTAACTCCATCCCTCTTCCTACGATTTCAACTGTTAAAAAAGAGCAGCATCGATACACCTCTACAACTGAATTTGACCTTCCCTTTTAAAACTTACTGTACACTCCTTCGAGAACAGCGAATAAGTTAACTTTTTTTTTCATAATCACATTTTCTATATCTTGACCAGTCTTCTGTACATGTAAAAAACATAAATGCTACGAGGTGGAGGAGAGGCTGTAGGAGGGCAGGCAGGTGCGCACCTCCACACCTGTCGCCGCCGCCGTCAAAAATGCAGTGGAGCGTCGACCCCGCGGTGTGACATCTTCCTGAGGGGCAGCTGCAGCGTCCGACAGGGGAAGGGTGGGGGGGCGGAGGGGAAGGAGGCACTTATTAACGCATGATAGGAGGCGGCGGCAGAGCATGGGTGGCAAGAAAAAAAAAGCCCAGCAGGGTGTTAAGCGAGATAGAAAAAAAAGAGATACAGTCCGTGTCCTTTCTACACCTTTATCACTACAAATAATGTACAACTTGATCATTTCAGGCATTGAATATACTTATTATTTTGTCTAATTATGCACAGGAGCAGTTTGTATATATATCATTACCTTTGTCAATGTGATTAACCTGAGGCAACAACGGGCTGTTTAACTTTTTTTTATGAGTCATGACAGTGTTAATCTCTGCCGGGTTCTGCTTGCAAACTTTATAATTCAAATTTCTTGGCCTTGTTGCTTGGTGTCCTCCTACTGTGCTTGGTGCCTTCTGAGGGGCAGCTTTTTGCACCAGTTCAGTGTTACCTGTTGCTCCTCCAGCCTTGTGTCCTGTCCATGATCAATCTTTTCTCCTCTACTACTTCTTTATTATCATTATTTTTGCTATGTTTTTTATTCATGTTGTTTTCTTCCATACCTTACAGTTCTCCGATTCACTGGCCCCTTTGATGGTCTATATGGTTCTCCTCATTTGTTTTTGGTTCGCTTCGTTGGTTTTCCGCGTCTCACAACCTCAGGTCCTTGTTCTAAACACACACTGAGTACACAATATGCGTTACAAGCAGGCGGGATCAGAACCTGTTGAATTGCGTCTGTTTATAAAGTGCTTGTCATCCTGTATTTATGCGATTCTTCTTTTTGCTTTCATAATTTTCTTCAGTTTAACTCTAGACCCATTTATTCATGTTCTTCCGCTTCTTGGGAAAGTTTCTTCTTGCAGTGGTGATGATGTATCTTTGTGTAGTATTGTTAATTAGACGTTATTATGGTTTTCTCTTTTTTTTTTTTAATGTTGAGATCTACTTTATTATTTATCCCATTGAGGTCAGTGAGTCTATCTTATAAACCATCTACGTAGAGTTTCCAAGATTAAGATGATATCGTGTGTAAAACTTATATGGGTTATGACTTAGAGTGCATTCTTCATTTGTTTTCATTCCCTTACTTTCTCAGTTGTTTCCTTCATATTATATCCCATCACTTTAACATTTTTTCCCTTAATGAATGTTTTGTTAATATCCTTGTGTTATCTACCTCTGGGCAAGTCTGGTTATATGTAATACGTGAATTTTTTGTTCTTTCTCAAGGTAGTACAGAAGCAGCGGAAGACGGTAGGTGAGTGGCGTAGAGTTTATCTGAGTACAAGATGGTTTAGACTAGAGAAAGCGAAACAGTTGATTTATTTGGAGTACTGAATTGAGTTAAAGATTGAGAGAAAGCGAGTTAGTCTGTGAAAACCGGTATTGGCAGTCTTAATGATACACACAAACACACACACATACACATTTTTTTTTCTCGCTACTAGAATAATCTAATGTTTTCATTCCACTATCACTTCATCACATTTTTCTATCTATTCCACCTTCTCTCTTCCTTTATATTTTCACTTCCATCATTCATACCCAATACAATAGTAGTTCCGGCCTTCCCTTCCATCGCAATATAGGTAAGTCGCTGTATGTGTGTGTGTGTGTGTGTGTGTGTGTGTGTGTGTGTGTGTGTGTGTGTGTGTGTGTGTGTGTGTGCGTGTGTGTGTGTGTTGTGTGTGTGTGTGTGTGTGTGTGTGTGTGTGTGTGTGTGTGTGTGTGTGTGTGTGTGTGTGTGTGTGTGTGTGTGTGTGTGTGTGTGTGTGTGTGTGTGTGTGTGTGTGTGTGTGTGTGTGTGTGTGTGTTCTCTGACTACCGAACAAACACACCTCAGCCTCCTTTCTCCCTCTCGTTCATCGACCCACACCTTAGTTAGTTTTGTGGTCTAGTTCAGTGTATGTCATTGTTTCTTCTATAAACGATCCTAAATACACAGTTTCCACTAGATTTCTCACGGTTTTCTCTCGTTTGATGAAGCCAATACCTTTATTTATTATTATTATTTTCTATTTATTAATATTTTTCCCGGCATCACACCTTGTATAGCTTCCGTCGTCTTGTCTTGACCAATCCTTATACTTTCTAGTGCAATAGTTACTCCATCCCCCACACCTCCTTCCGCCTCCTCGTTACTCTTGTACACACCCACACATCAACACCTAAAACACTATCATGATATACCAAGAGAATTGTTTCTTTATCTACCTCGTCCATCATTACCTTCTTGTCATCATCATCATCATCAGTAAATTGTAAACGGACGGAAAGCTGAGACGTGACTATATAGCGAGTGTTATTACCATGCTATCAGCGGGTGATAGGGGATGTTAGGGAAGTGTTAGGGGGTATACTAAGCAAGAGAATGATCCACTGTTTACCTTCACACTATGATAATCAGTGCATATTATCTTATCACAGAGAGGATGTTTATTATTTAAGTCAACGTGGCATCACATTAGATAAGATTTACACATACTCTCTTTAGATCTTTAATTACACCTCAGCCCAACCACAACGTACGTAAGATGGCTACAAGGAGTCGAACCCAGACCAAACTTAATTACACTTGAATATAGCCATAACTTCAACCTAAACCCAGTAACAACACCGGGAGAACCTGGTAACATGATGGTAACTCAGGTCTAGCTTGAAAGAACTGTACTGCGATAAAGTAAGATGAAATAATATGTGAATTTCTCGGCTTCGGCCTCCATATTATTGTTGGTTTTAGTGATTGCTTGGCCTTACGGACGACTACACAAAATTACAGTAAACCATAAATGTTGCAGTAGTAGTAGTAGAAGTTATAGTAGCAGTAGTAGTAGTGGTAATTGTTGTTGATAGTGTAGGGAATGCTACTGGAGCTGATTGCACTGCTCTTATTATTATTATTGCTGTTACTATTGTTATTGTTGACAAGACTCTTTCTCCCTCAAACAGGTATTCTCTCATGCATTAAGCCATTTATTGCCTCCATCCTCCCTACAGAGAGAGAGAGAGAGAGAGAGAGAGAGAGAGAGAGAGAGAGAGAGAGAGAGAGAGAGAGAGAGAGAGAGAGAGAGAGAGAGAGAGAGAGAGAGAGAGAGAGAGTAGTGACTCAAAGATATGATAAGTAAGTATATTTGACAATACTTATCATTTATTTACCACCAAGATTTATACCAAGATAGTGGTAGTGTGATGCAGGGTAAGACTGACTCACATTGTTCCATTACTACGTTGCATGACGTGACGTGTATTGCTTAGCTAGTCATACTTTCATACCTTCATTTTCTCCACCAAACAGGAGACTCGATAACTAAAGAGTACAAGTTAAGTTAAAAATAAGAAACACTACTCCACCGTAATGTTACTTGAACTTGTATTTCTTTATTTTGTCTCAGTGTTGTATTAGTGGTTCGTGTCGCTGCCTTAGTAATGATAGAGAAGGTGAAATGCTGATAGGAATACTAAAGGGTGTGGAGTACATACCAGCTCCCTCTCACCCCCACCCTTGTGTCATTATATTTAGGAATCCATCTGCTTACTGTTAGCACGGCACCACGCGTGTTGTGGGTGGTGGAAACGTGATTTATTGAAGCAGAGAAAGTGTTTAAACCGAAGGAATTGTTAGATTATTACTTTTCTTTCATTCTGTCGTATTATGTTCTCAACGCAAATGGATTATGCGGCGTTGCATGAGGAAAAGAATTACCTTCATTTTCTGTTTAAACGTATAATAATTCAATGTTCTTACAATTTTCCTATAAAAAATCCTGCCTTGAGTGTTTTCGTTTCCATACACTTAGACAGTAAAGCATCAGGTGCAGTATTCTTGGAATGTCACGACCACCTGCCTTATCACTATAGTGTTGGTTCCGTAGTGGTTATAGTCCCCGGCCGGCTGGTGCGCACTTCACCTCAGGGACGTCAAGGTTGAGTGCAGTGAAAGTGTTATATTTGTAAACGTAATTTTTTTTATTAATATTTAGACTAGTTTTTACTTGTCACGCTGTTGGGGACCTTGGGCGCGTGCATCCCAGCGTCGCCCGGCCTGGTAGGGTGACAAGACGGTGTGTGGCCTATGTGTGTGTGTGTGTGTGCGTTGTGTGGTTTTGAATAAGTGTAACCCTGATAGATAGCGACAGAGTTTGGTACCTTAATAACACTATTACGGCAATACCTCATTGTTGTTGTTATTGTTGTCGTTTGTCGTTCTTGGTTGAGCTATTACAGGTTATTTGTTGTTTGAGGTTGCATGTCACTCTCTGGACAGGTGTGCACTTATAAGACACGTGTGTATGATT